>JAUZNJ010033394.1:0-13182 GCA_034780135.1 Jordanella pulchra
CTCTGTGTTAATAAAACGTCTTAATTTCCACTACAACCTGGTTCTGCCTCTGCCTCACCACCCACCAAACAACCGCTTCCTGACACCCTCTCCTGCATGTCAGGGACAAAAGTTGAAAAACTGAACAATTTATTTCACAGATGGAGTTTATTACATATGTAGAAATCTTTGATAATGGTCTTGTAATTGAAAAGTAAGCTATGTTTGTATACAGCCATAATTCAGTCCTTTTTTTTTGTAATACAGGAACCACCTTCATTGTCACTCTGCACAGGAACAGGGTGGGGGAGCTCCAGTGGATCCCCCACCCAAGCGACTTTACTAAAGAGCAGCTGTAAATGTAGGGGTCATCTGTTTCCACCTCTTCCCACTGCCACACCAACACTCAATACTTTGACCTCTGAAGAGCAGTATGGCTGAGATCATTAAAAATAAAGACTGAGAACTAGACGCAAGGAAGAGAAGTGTTTACCTGACATGATGGAGCAAGAATAGCCTTTGGTTGCATTGCAGGCAAACATCATTGTATGGATAAATAGTAAAGACCCGCAAGCAAACGAGATTTGATGAACAATGTTGAGTTTAACCTCTATTTTTACGAATTTGCATGTAGCTACAGTTATGCTGATTTTGCTGCAGATGTAGATACACTTAAAGCCAATGACTAACAACAGTGTCTGAAGTCAGGGAGCTTCACTGGACCATATTGCAACACTCGTTTGGCTGTCCTCAGTCATTACAGTGGGCTGTAAACCTAAATGTTTTCTTAGCATTGCCCAATTCCACATCTGTTGTACAAATTAGCAACTGGCAAGCGCAGTCTGGTTTAAAGGAAAATATTCCCCCACAAAAATATTTGTTGTCAGCATGGATTAGGCCACTACAACAACCACTTTCTGTACTTTAACATTAACTGTGAGAATAATTGAGGAACTGGCCTTTTTTGTTAGCTTTGTACATAATTCAGAAACTCAAAAGTTATTAAACTCAAAGCTAGAGGTAATTTAGGTTTAGGAGCTGTAATATAGCCAGACAGACTGTGCAAATGGTAACATGTAACCTTTATATGTTTTTTTTCTTCTTGTCAGAGGGGGGTATTATTGTTTTTCATAAAAACCTTTAAAATTGGTTGGAAATCTACTGGTGCTAAATGAAGGTACACCACCTAATTAAAACCTTAAAATGTTAGTACACTGTGTGCAGAATTATTAGGCAAGTTGTATTTGAGAGGATTCTTTTTAATATTGAACAACGACTATGTTCTCAATCAACCCAAAGGACTCTTATATCTAAGCTTGATATTTTTGGAAGTTGGAGTTTTTTTAGACTTGGCTATCTTAGGAGGATATCTGTTTGTGCAGATAACTATTACTGTGTAGAATTATTCGGCAACTTGATAAAACACCAAATATATACCCATCTAACTTGTTTATTTTCACCAGTTAACCAATATAACACCACAAAATGTAGAAATAAACATTTCTGACATTCAAAAACTAATTAGTGACCAATATAACCACATTTCTTTATGATGACACTCTAAAGCCTCCATCCATAGATTTCGTCAGTTGTTTTATCTGTTTAGCAGCACCACAGCCTCCCAGACTCTGCTCAGAGAGCTGGACTGTTTCCCTCCCTGTAGATCTCACATTATATGAGGAACGCCGGTTCTCTATGGTGTTCAGATCAGGTGAACAAGGGGGGCATGTCATTATTTTTTCTTCTTATAAACCTTTACTGTCCAGCCACACTATGGAGTATTTGGATGCACGTTATGGTGCATTGTCCTACATGAGAATCATTTTTTTCTTGAATGATACCGACTTCTTCCTGTACCACTGCTTGAAGAAGGTGTCTTCCAGAAACTGGCAGTAGGTCTGGGAGTTGAGCTTCACTCCATCCTTGAGCTGAAAAGGTCCCACAAGTTCATCTTTGATGATACCAGACCATACCAGGACCCCACCTCCACATTGTTGGCGCCTGAGTCAGAGTGGAGCTCTCTGCTCTTTACTGATCCAGCCTGGGGTCCATCTGTCCATCCAACCCATCAAGAGTCACTAACCTTTCATCGGTCCATAAAACCTTAGAAAATCAGTATCAAGACATTTTTTAGCCCAGTCTTCACGTTTTATCCTGTTTCTGGTCAATTTTCAGCCTTCCTTACCTTGGCCATGTCCCTGACTATCGCACACCTTGTGCTTTTTGATGCTTCAGTAACGTTGCAGCTGAAATATGAATATGGCAAAAATGGTGGCAAATGACATCCTGTTAGCTTCACACTTGGTTTTCCTGAATTCATGAGCAGTTTTTTTGTACTTTTCTAACACACTTCTTGTGACCCAGTTGATTACAGACACTATTTGCCATGGAACACTTTATTGCTCAGATATCACGCAGGAAAAGTTTGGCAATTTCAAGACTGCTGCATTCCTCTGAAAGACATCTCTTAACTTTATATTTTCAGAGTTCGTCACATCTTTCTTTTGACCCATTTTGCCAAAGGAAAGGAAGTTGCCTAATAATTAAGCACACCTTTTACAGAGTGTTGATGTCATTAAACCACACTCTTACGAGGTGTACATCACCTGATTTACTTAATTGCTAGGCGTCTTTCCAGCCTGTACAGCTTGGAGCGGGACAAGATGTATGAAAAAGATGATGTGATCAAAATACTCATTTGCACAGCATAATGTATCCATATAATCAATTTTCAGGTTTCTTACTACAGAGAATATGTTGGATTTAGGTCTGCTGTTGTTCTTTGTCTCCATGAAGCCGTTTAATCAGGAAAGTTCTTCAGACCTTCACAGAACAGCTGAATTTATACTAGCATTAAATTACACACAGAAGGACTAATAAATATAAACATTAAATCTGGGGACAGTTCTTTAAATGTTCAGATCTTTATATGTAGATCGAAATGAAAACTGTATCATCTTCCTTTTCCTTTACAATTGTTCACTACTTTCCTTATTCTATCACATAAAATTTAAAAAAACAACTATAGTTTGTGTTTTTATCTGGCAGGTTATGTAGCTTTGAATGCTGAGCAGAAATCCCATCCTTGTACAAGAAGAAAAACTAATTTTAGCTTTTAAAACGGTAGTGCTTGTCCTTACCTTTCTCTCCGACAGGTACTTCTTGTAACCGTTGGCTCCCAGAGTGAGAAGGGTAATGAGGACGTCGAGGGAGGGTGAAGCCGACGCTCTGCCTGGGCACAGAAAACCCAGAGATTTATGGGACACTTAAGCTAAACGTGTAGCGAAGCGCCAAACAAATAGATGATCGGCAGCGCAGATACTACATGGAGGAGAAAAAAAATGTCTGGTTCATTAAATGTTTCTTTTAGTTTACAAATGCATTAAACACACAGCCGATCCGTTTAGAATTTTCTTAAAAACAACAAAAAAAAAAAAAGATCAGTGAATTAAGTATCCATGCATAAATTTCAACCCTCACTCTTAAGAAGAATTTTTACAACTAATGAATTAATCCAGTTGAATTTAATGTGCAAAGGTGGCTAAAAAAAGTCCAGTCTGCAATGTTTATTTTGTGGTTTTAAGAACTCTGGGTGGTACCTCACAATCTATGGTTTGTGTTTTTATCCTTTAAGTGTCAAAAGGAAAGTGCTGGAAACAAACTTCTTGCCTGTTATTGACTATGGAGATGTGTTTTACATTAATGTTTCTACTCACTGTGTTACAAGACTTTTATAACAGGCATCATGGGCCACTAAGATTTATTGCCAACTGTCGTCCACCTGCCCAGCATTGTGATCTCTGCTACAAAGTAAACTGATCCTCACTCTCTGCTCAACGCCTCACTCACTGCTTTGTTTTTATCTATAGAACTTTTATCGCTGCTCTTCCAGCAAATTTGACAAGTCTTTTAACAAGAAAGCAAGGAAGTTATAATCTCTGATCTATGGGTGTCCTGCAATTTGTTGTCCCCTAAGTACGAAGAGAAATGGGCAAGAAGAGTTTGAGGTTTTCAGCACCAACTACCTGGAATGAATTGCAGTCTGAACTTCACATTCAAGCCCTTATGATGCTTTTTAAATCCCTGCAAGAAATTATCTTTGTGTGTAAATAGTTTAAGTTAAGAGTTTATACAGAGGTTTAATGATTTGAATTTGGTCTATAGGTTTTTTGTTTTATATGCTTTTTTATGTGTTTTATATGTTGTAACGTCTACGTATGCTGTTGTCCTCTTGGCCGTGTCTGTCTTGCAAAAGAGATTTTAGTTCTTATTGGGACTAATATGGTTAAATAAAGGCTAAATAAAATGTTTACACTGACAAATACTAACAAGACAACTTTGGCTGCTTCAGCTTCCTGTTTTGTCTTTGTTTTGCAAACTACACCAACAATAGTTTTCATTTTACAACCTAATATCAAGACCCTTCTATGGAAAGAGGAAGTAATGGAATTAAACTGTTCAGCTTGAAAGGGCTGTGAGGAAGACGTGAGTTTTCTTTAATAACTGCAGCTTTATTTGTCAAAACCAATATATCACCAGAAACAAAGGATATAACTATGGACGCTGCACAGGATTAACCAATATTTCAGCTGCATATTCTGTCTGATCTATAAAAAAACAAAGGCTGCTAAAAACGTCTTGCCTTCAAATAAACGGGATACTTCAGTATCTGATACATCATTGCTGATTTGGTGTAATCCTATCGAAATGATGTTCTTACTTTAAAACTACCAAGCCTTTTTCTGAACAAGGATTGTTAATAAAACTGTTTAAACTGGGTTAAGTTTTAGTAGAACTGTTAAAAAATATATTGAAGTTGAATACATGACAAATAACACCAGGTTCACAATTTTCAAGCAAAAGGTATGACTGTAGCAAGAAAACGTTTTCTGACCTCAAAAAAAGAAAACAGAGGTAAAACAAATTATATGTTCATTTAGAAAAAAAATTATACGGAGAAAAAAAAATCCTCCATCAACCTAAACAGCCTAGTCTAGTTGGGCTGGTAAAAAAAAAGAAATAGGTCAAACGTAAATGTGTCCAATCACAAAACAAACCTTTTGTTCTTGAAGATTTTAGGCCATATCTCTGTTTCTTCTCAGGTTTGAGGCCACAGTACAATAACAGCTGTTCTATCTGAAACTAATGATGTAATGAAAACTGCCCACTGCAGCCCTTTCTGTGGATCTCCAAGGCATCTTATTCCACTGACCACCAGCTACTGCTATACAAACGTAGGGACATCGGTGTGGGCGATTCTGCCCTTGAATGATTTAGAGAACATCGTGTTCATACAAGCTGTGAAATCAGACTTTCAAAAACATCAGGAGTCCCACAAGAGCGCCTTTAAAAGTATTCTTGCGTAACTGTTACTCTTGAGCTGAACTGTAAACTGTTTGTACGTTTATATGTTGGCAAGGTCTAATAAAAATAAATTATCTAAAGGGTAAAATAAAGGGTAAATAAAAGTAAAAAAGTATGAGTTTTAGTAAAAACTTAAAGACAGGTAACACTAAATTATCCTCAATTTCTATTGAAAAAAGGAGAGGCTAGTAAGCTATGAATTGGAAAAATAAATAAATAAACGAGTCAAAAATGTTAATTTGTTAAAAATCCAAATAAACTGATATTTGAAAAAAATATGTTTGACAAAAGGCAGACTTGTTTCTTCATGATGCAGTGAGGATGGAGCACCAAAAAACTATGGCTAAAAAAAAAAAGAACATTTAGATACAAACAGTCATTTTCAACATTACATTAACAGAAAATGGTTCAAGCTTCATTAGAATAATTTCAGCTCTTGGCTTTGTGTCCAAGTTAAAACCTCTTCACTATTATGGAGAGAAAACATTAGGAATAAGTTACCGTTAAAGCAGAAGGGTGTCAAATTAAACACTTTTTTTCTATAGGCATTGAACTCGCTGCAGAATGAAATTTCAAAAAGGTGTCAAGTATCAAACGCTGGCTGATCAAGCCAGGTCAGATTCTCCATTTCTGTTTACTCGTTCATTCAGAAAGCTCAAAGTTTAAAGGATCAATCTGAGGGGATGTTTTATATTTATTGCCTGCGAGGGTTAGAGAGAATAAATGTTATATGAAAGCATATCTTTACTGTCACATAGGAAAGCACGCACCTCCAGTAACAAACATTTAGTCACATTTCACCAGCTTTTATAGCTTCTTTAGGAAGCAGTAAAAGGTGAGAAGGAGCAGATTTGTAATGTGAATTCTGTATAAATTTCTCCTTTTTGTGTGTTAATGTTAGCTTTATTATGAAAGGTAGAATCTGTGAGGTTTAGCTGGAAAAAATGAGAGAAAGAAAACTCTGAAACACACAAGGTTAAAAAAGCCACTACAGACAGGACTGTGCAAACAGACATCGCCTGCGTGCTGCTTTATCAGCATCCCTGTAAGGATGACCTAACTCAGATGAGGTTGCCTTTTGTTTTAACTCACCTGGGTACATCTTGCTTATCTCCTGAACAAAGGACTCATCGAAACCAGCAATGATGGCTCCCCCTACTGGAACCATGAAGTTTTTGTCCAAACTCTGAACAAAGGCGTCAATTCTTCCCACACGAGCCCCCTAATAAAAAAAAAAAACATTAGAAAATATATATAAGAAACCACTTTTACCGCTTGGTTAAAAAGTCAGACCTCAGCCACTGCCTTTGGAAAAACTGCAGGCTGAATATTCGATGACTTTTTAAATAACATTTGTAGATTTTTATTACTTTCTTCCCTGGATGGAAAGTGACTTTCAAGAATAGTCCAAACATTTCTTATAGGCCTAAAGTTTAGGTTTTTACAGGCCATCGCTTAGTATTAGTCTGATATATTAATTTCAAAATCTATTCATAAGCGTGTTTGGGTATCTGTAATGTTAGAACCTCCTGAACCTCCAGCTTCTGAAATTTTAGTTTTTTCTTTTGGTTTTCCATAATTATTTAGTTTATAAATATTTTTTTTTAATTACTGTTTTTATTTTTTATTCTTTCTGGGGAAAAACAAAAAACAATTAAACAAATGTTAAATAACCACAAATCTGCCCAAAAAAAAATCCTGTGGATTGCATAAATATTACAGCTTCTAGTTAAAGCAGTAGATCAGGGTTCGGCAACCTTTCAAATGCAAAGAGCCATTTAACCCCCCCCACCACGCAAAGTAAATCGTTCAAAGCTGCAAAATAAAAGATCTTTAATAAAACACAACTTATTAGTTTAGTTAAATATCTGCTATAGGGAAATCTGTTGCTATTTTATTTAACAACAAGAAGCTTATTTGCATTTTTTTAAACCCTTTCTTGCCAAGTGTATAATTTTTGAGTTTCTGATACCTTTACATCATTAGTGTGTTATTTTTGTTCTTGAAACAATTTATTTATACAATAAGACACATTTAGGGATAAGAAAATCCATAATAAATTGCAGAGAAACTGCTTATGTATTAAAAATTACAAAAATACTTGATCTAACTGAAATAATTCAAATTCTTTTTATTTGTCAGAATGACAGCATAAAACTAAAAAAGTCAAATATTTTGTCAATTATTCCATGGCTGTTAAAATCAGGTAAAAAATGTTTTATACAGAGGCAGCAGGGATTTTTCCTCTTCAGTAAGCTATTAAAAAACTATGTTTCCAAACTAACTGGCAGGAAATATAGGTATGAAAACAGATTCGGAATAGTTTAAAGTCATTAAGTTGTCTGTTTAATGTGTCTAAGAATGACATTTGTCAATATACTATATTCTACACAACTAGTTGTTTCTTTGACGTTTTTATCCACTATTAAGAGGGTCCAAATAGCCACTTGTGGCACCAGAGCTGCAGGTTGCAGACCCCTGCTCTAAATGATTCCCCTATGTTCTTCCATCAAGTCTTAGTATTAGATACCTGCTGGATAAGATGCATGCATTTGGATGACTGTACTCCGTATGCATTGTTGACTATGTGAGGGATGTCATATGTGGCACACATAGTGGCCAGTTCTTCAAGTCTGAAACACAGGATGAAACAAGCTGAGTAACAAAGAATTACACACAAAAGATGATAATGAATCATCACAGACGTGCAGGAGACATGTGAAAATCTGCTCAAATCTTCCATTAACCTGTCGGGAACCCGCGGAGCGAAGCATGACGTTGTGGAATGAACGCACAGGACATTTTCTGCTCCGAGCTCTTCAATCTTACGTTGAACCGCCTCTAGATCTGTCCGCAGCTCATCGCCCTCCAAGACATTCTCCACAACCACAGGTTCAAATCCTGAAGAAATAATAACTGCTTCAGTTGGAGAGGAACTCTTTTTTAACTAACATATAGAGGAAGGATGGTTAGTCACAAGAAGGGCTTCAAATATCTCAGGAGAATCTTTGTCAAAAAAAAGTTCTGTAAGAAAGAAACAACTTAATTCCAGCTCATTTGAATGCTGACCTGCAGTGATCATGGATTTGAAACAGGACTTCTGGTCGATGCGAGGCCAGATGATGTAGCGCGCCTTGGGTCTGCGATGACGGAGCGTCAGGAAGCACAGAGTCAAGCTCATTCCTGTTGCCATAGGAACAACAAAGCAGCTTGCCACGCTACGAACACCTGCAGCAGAGAATAAAATGGAACTTCTCATACTAGGATAATGCATAACGCCGTTAAATAAGGAATTTGTTTTAAAAATTGAAACCTCAATATGTTGAAAAAAAAATCACAAAATCTTATCTTTCATATGGATTTCAAGTAGGTTTGCAAGAAATTAGCTAAATATGGAATGTGACTGTCAAATGTTCACCAATGATATTACTAGCGACCAAATATGTTATTAATCTAAAGAGCGGTGAGGTCCTGCCGCTTTAGGGCTGATGGCAGAAAATGAGTCACCTGTATAACTACTGGAAAATCATAACAGGCATCTTTTTTTTAACCAAACAAGTTCAGGCTATTCTCTATTGTTTTTGTTCTCTTCAAGTTATCTGCAAAGAAGTGTTTGCTTTGTACCCCCTTCCTTCATCAACACTTGTACCAAAACACATCAGAAACAAACTGTGATTAGTACTTCAATATTTAACCAGCACTTTATTCAGTCCGAGCATTTCTCTAAGATAAGTAGATTGTATTCAGGACATTCGATTTATAGTGGCTCATTTAAAAGTCTTAATCTAATCTTTTTTTTAACAAACCTGCGGCCTACTCACCTGATATCTTCAGGATGTCCAGGACGACAGAGTTTGTGAGCTTGTTAAGCAGACTGGATCCTGCGGCTTTGGGCTGAACAGCAGCGATGTCACCGGACCGACCTATGCCGTGGATCAACCTGAACGGAAACAGCAGAAGAACAGTTAGATGCTCTGAAACCTTATGCAAAAACGGGTGCTGCTGTATTCTGGTCCATCACACAGCAGATGAGCTAAAAGCTGCAATTAAAGCAACCTGACCTTATTAAAACACCTCAGCAGAGTCACAGGCTGACTGCCTCCATCCCTAATAAATGCAATAATTCAAGCCAACCACTTTGAATATATTAATGAGAAAAAAAAAAAGATTGGTGTAATGATTTAGGAATGTTTGACATCAGGGACCTCCGTCTGATAATGATTGTTTAATGACAAGAAACTAGTCTAAACCTGTAATGCCTCTTTGCCACCAGGCTGGACGCCACTCGTCCCTCCCGTTCGCCTACACCACAGTTGCCCAGGAAGTTGTTGCTGTCCATTAGGGCCAGCTCATTCAGGAAAAGCTCTACGGTGCTCTCACTCCATCCTTCCTCGGGACATTTACCCTGTAAAAAGCCCAATGTGAGACACTGAAACATCTGCCACTAAAACAGGAGTTGTTCCGATATCACCACCTGGTCCAGTAGAAGTCTGATGAGCTGCTCATGACCACGGCGAGCCTGAGAGCCCTGCCTGATGTAGGAGGGTGATACAATCTTCTCGCAGAGGGTGAGGTTTTCGATGTTCATCCCTGCTGAACAAATGGCATTAGGTTATTGAGCTGATTTCACACTTTTTGTTAGTTTAGGGCCATATAGGGCCGCCATGCAACATTAAAGACTATTTCCAACTTAGTTTACATTTCTTCCTTAAAATAATGATTTTCTTTACTATTTTCAAACAGATCCACTCCAGTTGTTTTATCTACATGTGTCCACATTATTTGAGCAATACTTTGCTTTCTTTAGTCAAAAGGTGCGAGCTAATGAGATCTAGAGGTATATTCAGTTATTTTCCCATCCTGCCATTCCTGTAGATAAAATATATTTTAAAAACCTGCAAAAAGCTAAAAAAAAAAAAGAAAAAAAGGGGCAGATTGACCAGAGTTTTCTTCGGCTGTGCAAAGCATCGACTAATACAATGCTTCCCCTCCCCACCTGTTGTTTGACACTGCAGAGAAGAAGACTAACAATCACTGCTAAACATTTGTTTTGCTCTAGAATATTATAAAGTGATTCCAAAATATGAACTTAAAAGCTCCTCTTAAGTTTAGTTTCTGTTTATCCTCAATTTCCCTTGAAGTTGTTTGTTAGATAATTCAAATATTAACAAAACAATGTTGAAATTAACTGAAGTTTTGGGGTCATAATGTACCATTTTATTCCTGAGTGACTTTACAAACAAGGTGCAATTTAATTGACTTTAGTGAAACCTTTCTTTTGAGCTACTCTATTAATAGTCTTCACAATGAAGGACAAGTAACAACCTGCCTGTGTCACATTTTGAGGTTTGTGGATTTTAGAACCCAGAGATAGAAGCAAAACGCGATCATATCATACCTGCTCAATTCTCTTTATATTAATTTTGCTTTATTACTTAGTAAAATCAGATCAAATGGAAAGTATTTCTTCTAATGAAGCTTTGTTGGATTCAAATTTCCTCATAACAAAGAACCCTTAGGCGGGTGTTAAACATACTTGTCATGAAACCAAAATCTTTTGCATTAAAATGAGTTCTGTCAGTCTGATGTACTCTTACAATTTGTTTTCATTAGCAGTTAGCAGGAAATCCGTAGGGCTTGAAAACATCTGTCTGTGTTTCAATATTCTATGGAATGTTACCTTAAAACCACAAAATTAAATACAATTTTAAGGGCAGGAAAGTAGAGCGGAAGGAATGGAGTGACATGCATTTATATTAAGCACCTTAAACTGTAATACCCCTCAATAAAATTCAATGCAACCAATTCTCTTTAGAAGTCATCAGTATATAGTTTAATCTCAGTATAAATAAAGCTGTCCTGTTTATGGGATTTGTTAGCTGACAAACAGCTTCATAAAGAAAAGGAGGAGCTCTGTTTTGTCCATTATCTGGATCAGAATACAGTTAGCCTCTAGCTGCAGAGATCAACGCCTTATAGGTGAGATAATCTGTCAATCACTCTGTGGTCTTTTCACTAATATGGTCAGAGAAAAAAAAAAAAAATAACGCAAACATCACAAATAAGATCATCTATAAAGCAAATTGGTTGAGACAACAAACTAGTCAGAAGTAGCACAGATCAAGCTATAATATCTGTACTGGAATTGCTCCAATTCCAGACCGAATATGAATCCAAAGATGAAAAAGGTGATGTTTACAGACAGGTTTAATAGAGAAATTAAATATACAATAAAAAGAAATTCAAGAAAAGGGTTTTTATAGGTTGGTGTTGAATGGGGACTAGAAACAAACGCACTCCGCACTTTTTTAAAATGTTTAGAAACATAATTTAAAACAATCATCTTCGGATCACAACTACTCTTTTTGTATTAGTCTAAAACACGGTATTTAAAATAAAATAAATTAAAACACTTCGGTATCGTGGAAGTACTGAAAACACTTACCAGCAGCTACAAGTGTAAATCTAAAGTCTCTAAACAGTCTGTTTACAGTCTGACAGCCTGCTGTCTCATGTTTAGATTAGCAGCGGTATGCTAAGCTAGGCTAATGTCTCCCTGTCAATCTATTGTCGCACTTCCTAACTGACTGTCGTCTTTTATTCTTCTTCAACTTAATGTTATCTTGGCGTTCAGACTGAACATAACCCAATTTGCAGTCGCAGACAGCAGAGGGAAATGAGTTACTACTGAGTTGGAAACAGGTTTGGAGCAACGTGAAAAGACCAACTGCTGCTCTGCGTACAGCGCGCCGTCACGTGACTTTACGGCGCAGATCACGTGTTTAAAGTTTGCATTGCAGCCGAAACAATTCCCAACAAGCTTAATATGTGACTGTTTTATTTAAGCTGAAACTTTTTTATCAGTAATGTTGTTGGTTCCATCACACTTTCCATCAAATTTCTATTTAGATTTAAAGTCGTATTTCAACCGTAAACTGCAACGATAAGGTCGCATTTTAAAATGAAACCAATGTGCAAATTTATAGTAGAATATATTAATGGGATTAATCAAATTCTCATTTAAAATCAGTAAAATCGTCGCAGTTGCAGAATCAAGTGTAGCAGTTTGTCTGATTTGTCTAATCTTATAAGTCCTAAATGTCGTCATCTTTTTAAAATTGTTCCAGTACCTTTTAAGAGTTACAGTTACTAACCATGCAGAGGGCTAAGATATAATCATAGTATTTCAACGGAATTGTGTTATTTCAACATTTTTGGCTGATTTTTTGTTATAAATGTCCCATCTGTGACCCAAAGAGAAGACTTTAGCCGTCAAACTAATTTGTCTCTAGAATATTTTAGACTGCAGTTACTAAATATGACATAATAAGATTTGGAAATGTGTCACTGAGTAGAGTCATTGAAAAATGTAGCGTGTTCAGGTATGAAATTACACATCCGATATAGCTGCATTTCTTAAGACTACAAAGGTCAAGAACAGTTGTTTTCCATGCAGTAAGTTTGCAATAGTTGTTATTTTTAAAGAGAGTAGGAGATTTTATCTGGTAACTCTGCCAAAGAAAAAAACATTTTTCCCCTTTTCTAGGTAATATTTAAATTGCTATACCTGGAATTTCCAGGATCCGTCTGTGGAATCCATACAATTTTCATTAAGCTGATTCCTCTTCTTCTATTTTATTTGTTTTTCTAATTCAATTAAACAACAACAAAATAAACTTTTTTCCACCTCTTTTTCAAATAAGGTTTTAAATAATAAAAATACAGACCGCTAGATGTCTGTGGACATCCAGCGGATCAATCATCATATACTGACGCCTGGGCAATGTCCCCTCAGCGTCACATATTGACGCGTCAGGTACCCCCTTCGCGTCAATATTT
>JAUZNJ010033395.1:0-13182 GCA_034780135.1 Jordanella pulchra
TTTACAGCATGAAATGTCTGAATGAGTGCTCATCCAAGACTGGTGATTCCATACTTTTTGCCAGGGGTTGTAAGTGCAACTTGTTGCCACTTTCATCTAACAGTGAACTTTGGCGATATTGTATACCTTAATGTGAATGATAGCAAGATAAATACCTTATGGGTATCTTCCTTCTCAGAGAAAGGTTTAACATGGGCCTATATGTTACTTAATATTTGTAACCAAGGAAAAATATATAACAAATTAGCAACAAATTATCAGCATTATCACAAAATCCAATTAAAAATATAAAATATAATTGAAGCTTAGATTTATAGTTTGTTTTATTGTAAAATGAAGATGTTCCTATACTGTTGATTCTATGATGCTTCTTTAAAGCAAGCACAGCGTTACCAGGGCTGCTAATCAATTTGAGCAGCAGTGTAGACTCATGGTCAACCACTCTTGTGACAACTACAGACATAGAAAAAACAATGACTGATGTTGCAGATAAAATCTGAGATCATTAAAGGTACTAAAGCTGCATTTAAAGTTTCAGTTACAAGTTTTCAGCTATATGCCCTCTAGAATGTTAGGATCTCAGTCAATAAAGTATCCTTAACCTGCATTATAGAGCATGTTGTCTTTCACTGACCTGGATCATCAACTGCAAACTCAATAGAAAGAGAACAGCAGATGACATATACCCAAGAATCATGCTGAGCATTCATCTGCCACATTTGTCTGAGTGACAAAGCATTTTCTGCTGGCAGAGCGGGTCATCTTACTGGGTTGAAATGTACATAGCCAATGGATGCACAAAGTACAAAACACTGACTCATCTCCTTTGATCTCATTAATGGCTTCTCTCATCTATTATGAGAGCAGAAAATGACCATTAAAGGCCACATCCATCCACTGACTCCCACGGGACCCTAAGTGACATTGCCTTAAGGAAGACTCTTGGCTGTATTTCTTCATTGTTTTACAGATAAGCAGTTGTACACCGACAAGAGGATGGAAGAACACTGTAAGTCAACCAGATAAACTGGACACCCCTGGCAATTGCTTTGTTGTGTCTAAAAATAGTAGTTCCCAGTGGTCTGTCATAGAAAAAAAGCAGAGACACACTTTATTATTTCATTAAATTCCCCCACTCTAATTTGCATACACACCAGAGGAAGCAACATTTTTGTCTGAGTACCGCGGCTGTGAAGAAGAGACACACAAACACAAGCGTACTCAGACGCAATAAAAAGTAGATAGCAATTCACTGGCATCCCATCCTCAAGAGGCAGACATGATCTCATGTTATCGCTGTTTCGCCCTAAGCATTAAGATATGTGTACGTCATGTCACAGATTTGGACTGTGAGGCCCCGCCTTTACAGTCTCTGTGATAAATAATTTATCAAGAGCTAATTAGAATTTAATTTGAGACAAATTCAGGATTCAGTTTTGCATCATTTTTTCTAGACATACTCCTCGTTGTTAATTTAGTATTTGTATTTATTCTAAATGTGCACACAGTTATATCATTATATAGCCTGGTGGATCTTATATATTTGCCTCGCTGTAGATGTTGTTTTCAAACTACACTCAAAAAAAAAAGAAAAGTATGACCACCTTTGTTTTCTTTGAGTTCTTATTGTAAAAATCTATATTAAAAGGAAGATAAAATGAACATAGCCAAAAAAAAACACAAAAAAACTATTCATAAAACATGGATGGTAATATAATATTTTTCCATAACTGTATAGCTGTGTCTGTTTTACGACATAGTGCTGGCTTGATCATCTCCACTAGTACACGTCTTTGAACTCTCGGTAACTTTAGTGACTCTTTCTTTGTGCAGCCAGAATCCTGAGACAAAAAATTGTTTCAACATGGGACGCATTAGGAGCGGAGTTCTAAAATACTGGGGCTTCAAGCTGGCACTGTTTTAACTGAACAGTATTGGACAGATGTGTGTAAAATATGTGTTGGACTTGATTATGTTTAAAAAATAGTAAAGGAAACTGGTAACACATGAACTTAAACATATAGGGTACCGGAAAAAAATAGTTCCACACAATAATAAATTAGAAAATTCTGGGAACAGTTTTATGGCTGTTTTGGTATAGTTAATCATTTTGACACTTTCCCTAAACATATTATAATTGGCTAATGTTTTCTTTTGGACAATTTATATGAAAAGGGCCATATAACTGGAGTCACTGGAGGAGTGTGTGGGGTGGGGATGGGGACAGAGAGGGTCAAACAAATGTGGTGTGTCTGGGTGACCTTAATCACTTCCAGGTTCATCCAGACTCGGATTTCACTTGTGCGCCTTATTTCAGGTCAGTGCCTCAAAGTCGAAGTAGGGCACAGTCATTATCTAAGGGAGCATAACGCAATCATCCACACAATACAATAAGGTCGGTACAATTCACTGAAGTCAGTGAAGTGTTGTCCATTACCTCTGGGTTTAAGCATGTGTGCTCCATCCAGCAGCACCTGTCTATAACATACCTTATATGTGCAACTCTCTTGACATTTTCTTTTTTTTTTTTTTTTTTTTTTTTGGGGGGAAAACAAATACTTGAACTCAGCACACATTGGAGCACAACAAAAAAAAAATATTAATTTAAAACTAGCCAGGAGAGAAAAATAATATCAATATTAGATTCAAAAAAATGTATAAAAAACATCACTTCTTGAGTGTGGCCGAAACAGAGCTAGGTTTAAGATCCTCACATAACAAATACAACTTGTGTTTTCTTAAGGAAACTGCAAAAAACATATAGAAAAGAGCAACAACCATTAGTCATTGGGTGGTTTAATGTCAATTGAAAACCTAAAAAAGACGATTAAGCACTTGGATAGTTGTAAATTTTTTCATTTCTCTTTCTTTGTGTTATTATTAATTTCTTCCAAGTAATACCTTTTGGTCTAAGGCTGAAGATGTTATTGCTTCAGATTTAGACAACATTCAAAGTTATAAAACAATAATTTTGCCATATCAAGCATATACTAATCAAAAAGCACCAGAGAGCATCAACCAGGTTGTGACATAATTGTTGTCTCAAAATGAAAAGAAGCAAAATCACCCATTTAAACAACTATTTAATCATAAATGTATTCTTAAGAAAAAATAAGGAAAAAAACTTTACCTAAAAGCTATTTGCATGTTGATGCAAAAAATCAGTTTTTCCAGTTTCTTTAGATTCCATAGACAGCTTCTATTTGTAACCCGCTCTCAGAAATATTCAAAACATAAAATCTTTACAAACTTGAAATTATTATATGTGATATCCAACTATTAAATACTCCTAATGCTTTAAAATATTAGAAAAGCTAATAGATCGAAGTAGGAACAGAGATCATCCAAAGTCTTTAGTCAGGTTTTATCCTGATCTGTAGTGATTGAATATGAATTTCTTTAAAAAGGAATTTTTGTCAGTTTGTTGCTAATCAGATAATTATAGGGGGGTGTTAAAACCGGCACATTTTGAAATTATTTCCAAGTAAAAAAGGGTAGAAATCTGAGAATAAGTCACAAAGGGGGATAAAAAAAACAGCATCTCTAAGCATGGGTGAGAAATGTAGATATAAAGCCACATCACCTCTTAATGATGGCCCCATTATTAACGTGATTCAGATCTCTACCACTCAAAACTATCTGAAAATGTAAGAGTGTGAATTACTGATCTTGGGAATGAGTTTCTGGTCTTTTTTGAAGACTGCGTGCACATGAATTCTTTATGAACACTGGTGAATATCACACACATTATTTACGAAGACTCTTCAAAATATCCTCTATTCTATTATCCTTTCATGTTTTAACTCCAGCCAGTATTCAGCTTTACTGTGGTGTGTATGCTTTGTATGGTATAGTATCCGATTTTCACAAAGATACTTGGTATCATTTTGACACTGGCAAAAAAAAAAACAGCTATCAGAATGAATCACACTATGTGTTTTACCACCGTCTGGCATTCGCTTAATGTGGTTCACCATCTAAGAGTTAATGGCTCTGCACAAACCTGCTTGCAATGATTTTCAGGCATATGACATGTCGTACATTTCTATCTTAAGCAAGAACTTTAAATAGCACCAAATTGATGACAAAGATAAATGTTACCATTAATCTTTATAAGTCAGACAAAGACATCAATCTATACCTGCATTTTTTTCTGTCTGTTAATGAACCCTTTTTAATAAATTATCTTCTTTGAAATCCATTTTGAGTGGGTTTACTCTTGGATTCTAGGTTTCTGCTCCTATCTCCATCGAGTGAGAAAATAAAATCTCCATTTAAAAGTGTGCATGTACGGCTTAACTTCTAACTTATAGTTTAATTATACATATATATCATATTATTATATGATATTATTACATTATATATGTGCTGTTCGTTTTACAATATTTCTATTCCAAAACTTCAGTCTTATTGCTACATGCAATAAATATGCAGTTCAGAAAAAAAATAAATAAATAAAAAATACAAAACAAATAATATTGGATGAATTACATGTTTTGAATAAATATTTCTTCAGTGTGTGCAAATCCTTTCAGTTAGCCCACTTAAGCCATGCCCAGGTTTAATTAGTCATTGGGCTGATCTACTTTGTTCAAATGCTTCTGCTGTAGGTATCCAGTCCAAGCTGAGAAGATTGCCGGAGGCATTAGGTTAGAGAGGTAGGCTTAGAAAACCAATATGAAGGACCTGATGGCTGAGCATCAAAGCATACATGTACGCTATCAAACATATTGCAAAAAAAATGTGACATTTGCATTAAAAGGAGAATGCATCTTCTATAGTGAAAATAGATACATCCTATTTTGAGTAATAATAATCACTGCTCGTATTTGAAATGTAAAAAAAAATATTTTACAACTTGAAAGAGTAAGATGCATTATTAAATGGTATATTTTCTGTATTCCTAAAACTGAGCAAAGCATTACCAGTGTGTCAGTGTAATAGTCTGAAAAGAAGGAATTAGCAGAGTGTCCAGTCCATTTCAACACCATTTGCAATTGAAGCAATCAGGAACTAATAACAGGCATCTGCATTAGACTGTCGTCTTCCCGTGTTCATTGGGGAATTCTCTTCAAGACTGAAAAAAAAGGCAATTGTCTGCACTCTCCCGATTATCTCTTGCAAAAGCTTATAATCTGGCTAAAAGTACTTAAAGAGTCAAGCAGCAAAATAAACAACATTGATTGTCATCCCACCACAACCCTTCATCCCCCACACCCAAAAGAGGACCATGCAGCGAAGGAGGAGTTTAGAGGCTAAGGTTGTGCTTTCCTCCGTCAGCGCCATCTGCTTGGGCAAATGTTAAGGCAGGCTAAATACCCCCTGAGTCCTCTATTCAAACCAGATTATCAGCTATTCTAAGGAGGCGGACGAGCATCTTATCATCTCCCAATCTCTTTTACAAAGGCAAATCAAGAATTCTCGCAAGGATTACCCGGCTTAGGAAGGACACAGACATAACCCTTCTTGAACGAAGTCTTTAAGTTGTTGCCTTGTCTTTAAGTCTATTTCCCTTCAGCCTGCAAACAAGCGGCTGCCTCTTATAATGAGAAGACCATCAGCTTTCCTTCAGACAAAACAGAAGTCTCACATAGTGCAAATACAGATGCATCTGGATAAGGTTGGTTATTGTAAAAAATAGGAATTTGTTTTACTAAAAAAATGTGAAAATACCTTAAGTATTAAACTTATTTTTTTGTTACACATATATTTTAAGTGTTAATTGCTGTTCATTTTAGGATTGTAGCTGACAGCCAATTAAGCCAAAAATTAAGTTTTGCAGAAAGTAAGGCATACATAAACTTGCTAAAATGGGATTTCTAATAGTGGATTATTAAGGGGGCTGTACGGTGCCACAGTGGTTAGCGCTGTTGCCTTGCAGCAAGAAGGTTCTGGGTTTGGTCCTGGCCTGGGGTCTTTCTGCATGGAGTTTGCATGTTCTCCCCGTGCATGCGTGGGTTCTCTCCGGGTACTCCGGCTTCCTCCCACAGTCCAAAAACATGATTGCTGGTTAATTGGCATCCCTCAATTGTCCCTAGGTGTGAGTGTGTGTGTGTGTGTGTGTGTGTGTGTGTGCATGTTTGTACGTCTTTTTATGTCTATGTGTTGCCCTGTGACAGGCTGGCGTCCTGTCCTGGGTCTACCCCATCTTACGCCCAATAACTCACAAATTTTCTTTGGAGTTTAGATAAAGCTTGTTTCCTGGCCAGCTAACCACAGCGATACAACGGTTGTTAAACCAAGTACTGGTACTTTTGGCAATGTGGGAAATTGCTAGAAAATCTCTCTCTCTACAGCTCTACAGTCAACCAAAGTAAAAATTAAGTGTTATAAAATGTATTGCTATATAGCTGTTCTGATTTTGGACTCAATAAAACACATTAGACCAATATCAGCAGATCACATGAGAACCCAAATCTTAACTTTACTTTGAACCTCAAACAACAAGGATTTCCTGTCTGTTCACACGTCCTCCAGATTGTCAGATTTCTGTTTTCATTTACAGAATGTCCTTAAATCCGAAAACAGTTATTTAAACCATTGAGGAACGGTCCAGTCCTTTTCCCTCCTTACTTCAAGTAGGACACTTCTGATACTGTCTTACCCAAGCAATGCAACTGTTGTTGACCATGACTAATAGATCTTTGAGTGACAGTTCTTTAATCAGCGAGTCCAACCACAGTCAATGTTTTATGAATGTCACCCACATTATTAAATAAACTTTGCTTTGCAAACCTATTGAGGCTATAGTTATCCTGTCAGATTTGCATGTATGTTTGTTTGTTTTTTTCTTTACAATATTATGTTCTTTCCACTTAACTTTTATTTTGATATGCTTAGATACATCAAACTGGAACCAGTCAACCTCTTTAGCATTGGCATTTTGTGGTTCTGCCAAGGGGGGTGGGGGGGGGGGGTGATGGATCTCTGTGGGACAGCTACTCAGTAAATTGTTTTTTTTTCCCTGTGATTTTGAAGGCTTTAACAATACTGTATGTGAAGAATATTCTGAGAAACTGAATTTTACATTATTTCCATTAGTGTAATCAGTGATAATTAAAATACAAAAATAATAACAGTAAAATTACAAACAATATTATAAACTAGTTTACATTTTTTATCAAACTGAGGAAATAGAGTAACTTTTAAATAATTGTGATTAATTGGGAACTAACTATAATCTGTACAATATCTTCTGTGATAATACTATATTATATATTTACTCTTTCCCTCTGTATTGATAGCCAAGGTGTCATTTAGCATGGTTACACATTAGAAAATTATCTATTTTTCACACTTTTGACTGTATCAGATGCTGTTGACCCACTGTGGTAAATTTCGAACTGAAGTACACATTTTCAGTTTAATAGCACGCTAGATTGCTGCAAAGGTTTTTTGTTGCATGGTTAACTGAATATTAAATTAGGAAAGCTTTTAAATGCAAAGATCCACTGTCAGTGCAATTCCTCACAAACACACACACAAATACACAAACACAACCCATTTGTAAAAAATAATAAGATATTAAAGCAAAAACACAGAAATAAAACCTTTGCTATTTCAATTTTGTCCCTGTAGTATTTTCTTTGTGTTCCAGTGGATTACACTTTAAAGTACATGGGTAAAACAAAGGCTGAAACCATGTAATTGCCCCAAAGAGGGGGGAATAAAGGAGAAGAGGACATTTCACTCAGCAGAAGCTTTTAAAGCTCAGCCTTCCCTGCTGTAACAACTGTATTAACATGCATACGATGAAACTCTGACAAAGCCAACAAGTCCAGACATCCCTAAAATATATTGCATAGACGTTAATCTTGTGGCTATCTTCTAATCCAAAGCGACAGATCACAATAGATTTTTTAGCAAGGGTTTTTAAGAAAGATATAACTATGTTACAGCCTCCCTGGCGATCTATGGGCTCCTGGCACACTCAGCAACCACTGTTTTAGATCACACTTTTAACAAGGAACAAACAATTGTACAGGCAATCGATGTTTTTCAGATCCCCGCTTCACAGTCACACCTCGTTTAATCAACAGAATTGTTTTCTATGAAAACAATCTCCGGGCTGTACAGCCACACTCAGTGTCTCCGAAAGAACCACTCGGCGGGCTTCCACACAGATTTGATTGTTGCACACAAAGAAAAAGAAAGGTAGCCAGCCCTCTACAGCCATGATTGAATTATTCAGTTTGGCAAAGATTTGGCAGCAATTGTGTGGAGTGTTGCCTTGGAGTGCGACAGCAAAACAGCATCTTCTTGTTTCCTGCATCACTGCACAGCTCATGCATAAATAGCTATTGCTTAGATAGCCAATATTGCTTTGGGACAACTTCACATCACACCCTAAACATGCTTGCAGCTTGGTAAATTGACTTACACCTTCCCATAGCATCCCATGACATTAAATGCTTTGGATTTTAGGCACTAACATGAATAAAGTTAGATGTTTTTTTTTTCATAAAGTACTGAATCACAACAGATAATGTAATAACTACAAATATGCACAGTATAAAATAGCCTTTATCAAAATGAAAGAAGTATGTATTGTAGATGGAGGGAAAAAAGCTTATTTTGTTTATTACAAAATATCTGGAGTGATGCTGATGTTACTAAATGCACGCTACATTTAAAGGAACGTTTGAGATGGCCAAAGCAACAATCATTTTGCTTTAACAAATGGAAAACAGACACTTTATACGATGTGCAGTAGAAGACGGCAATCTCAGAGGAAAATTTTAGCAACTTGTAAAATCAATGTAAGAAAGGTTTTTTTGGGGGCTTTCTCCATATTTTGCAATGTTACCCATGTTAATAACGGATATGTTTGGGTTTTATGTTTCAGGCAGGGGACTGATAACAGAGAGGTACTGATTGCACTGATTGCAGTCTCAAGGTTGAAGAAAGTCACTGGGCTGGTGCTGCACACTTTGTCTAGAATAACAACCCTCACATGTGGTTTCTGATTAATTCTGAGGGGTCATTACTCTTAACTAATGGTAAACATGCCTGCTTGATTATTGTTTGGTGTGTCAAACTGCTAATGTGAAGACCTTATAGTTGACTCTCCAAAAGGTTCATGAACTTTTCCACATTTTGTCATGTTAGATGGTTTACAACTTCTTTTTTTATCTCTAAAGATCTGAAGTGTTTAATGTATTTTGCATTGAACTACTCTAACTTATTCAACATAATCCAGCACAACAAACTGCACTCAGAAGTCACCTTATATTGAAAATATGTCTACTTGTGTGGAGGTCTAAGGGGTTTATTACAGATCTTTGATAAACAAACAATCAAACCAAGGAAGACAACAGAAACATCAGGGATACAAGTGGAGAAGTTTAAAGCAGAGTTATTCCATAAAACAGCATCACAGGCTCTAAATGGGGTAAAAGTGGAATAGGAATTTGTCCTGGAAATGGAGACTTGCTGGTCATCTGTCTCAGTCATTGTGTGCAAGACAACTTACTAACATTGCCTGCTTTTGCTGGTCAGAAGCTGCCTGGTGGAGTTGTATACAACAGATTCACTTTTTTTCAGTGAACCTCAGAGCAGTTGGGGCAACAATGTAGCTTGCCACCATTAAAGTGTGAATAACTGAATGTTGTGTAAAAATCTTTGGAGTCCTTGGACTTGATAAAGTGCTATACAAATACCACTAATATATTCCAGAGAACAACGTTGAATCTATTGCCTCCATTTTGAAATTTTGGCAAACCTTTAAAGAAACCGACCAAGACTCAACCACATAGCAAAAGTACATTTGGAAGAGTTGCAGACAAGATTATCCACAGCTTTGACAGAAGAATCTGATGATTAGAACAGCATACCACAAATTTGACGTTTTTGAAACAACTAAAAAAGAAAATAATCAATACTTGATAGAAATCCACTAGACAAGTCAATTTTCACGCTTTTCGCCATCAATAAAGGGACAGAGCAAACATGTCGAAGAAAGGTTTCTGCCAAAACTATACAACAATAGACCTTTGGGCATACATGCAAAATTTCAATAACTTAGGGGCCTTTCTGACAGGATGGGACATGCACACTGCTGCACTCTGAAATCCACGATTTTCAATGGTATGCTTTGTGCAAGGGCACAAAAGCATGTGCAGCACACAAGAGGTCATGTGCACTCTGCAGTCAAAGTTCAAATATTTTTGACTTATCAATATGGTGCAGCACACACCGGGTCCTGTCTGAAAGGCCCTTCCAACTTCACCTTGTCTGAATCACAGCAAGTGTACAATGAAAAATGGTTCGCTACACAATTATGCTCATGAATGGCAATTCCTGAGCAAAACAAAATATCGAAAGCTGGTTAGAGTGACTTGTTTTGTCCTTTGAAACTAGATTTTTTAAAGTTCCAAGTTGGAAAAATAAGTACAATGATGTCAGAGTTTCAAACTGGAAAGTTGGATCTCAATGTGAAACGCCCAGTTTAGGGCATGTATGAATTACCAATGGTTGCTGATATAAACAGTGTACTAGGACCTTCTGATACAAAATTATTAAGATTGAGACAAGCTTTGCCTTCTAGCCAGACAATGGATTTAAACGCACAGCCAGAACAACAGTTGAGGGTGTGAGGTCATATTCAAAAGTGCAGTTCCTAATTCTCTATCCAGGATGGCTGTTCTTCAGCTAGTTCACAAAGACGAATTAAGACATGTTTTAGTCTCTAGATCTGTATATCAGCGAAAACCATACTCCAACTTTTTAATCTGTAATTGAAGCAAAAGGCATTTTTTCAAACAGAATAAATTTAAGAGCATGCTGAAAAAATCTGAAAAAAGCATTTTTTTATTTGACAAAGTACTAAAAAACTGTAAGGGATATGAATACTTTTTATAGGGCACTGTGTGTTTCCCATAATTATAGCATAAACAGAACAACAACAGAACAACAATGGAAAAAAAATAGGATATTTGATCAAAGAATTTTATTAAAGACCATATGGAGAGTCTCACCCCCCAAAACAGAACACATTGATTGTGTATGTGTAAACCCCTGTGTGTTAGACTGTATGTTATCATTGCATTATATATAATCATATTCACCACATATAACCAGCCTCCTGGTCTGTTGGGATGAAATTGAATAATGTGTCCTCATAAATCATGAATCAATAAGTGTCAACAAAGAAACTCTGGAAGCAGGTCTCTGAGATACGCTTCGATAAAATGATGAGACAACTTCGATGTGTTGTCTTATACAATTTGAAATCAATGCACATACTTATAAGGTGAAACAGCCTAAATCTCAACATGAGTTTCAGCTTTAAACATACTCCTTTCCTTTACTGCTTCACTTAATTTATTTTATCTTTAAGATGGAAGCACCAGCTCAGATGAACAGATTTACCAAGTTTTTTTTTCTGTTTGAGGATTTTTTATCCAACTGCAGCGTTTCTGAAAGTGCCCCAATGTACCCATAAATACAACTGAAAAAAACATTAATTTATGTTAAAAAAAGAGACAATACCACCCTATGATCTGTTAAACTTGTTTATAGGTAAGGTTTATGCATTTAGCATGCTGTAGTTTATTTATTATTAGAAAGGTGACATTTCTGCTCCTTCTTTACCTGAACACTTTTTATGTCTGCACTATTTTTCCTTAAATCACCGAGGACAATTTTCCCAGGGGAACTGATTAGCTCTCTTTCTCTCTTGGTTTTCAAAATGTGAAATAACTTTGATAAGCAATTAAATACTTTCTGTTGTCAGGCTTTGTTTTATGCCTTTCAAGTCTGTATTTTTGGATCAAATCTGCATAAACACTGCATCGCTGGGTATTTGAGGGGTGCTTATTGTACTTTCTCGCATCAATCTCTCTTAGATGTGTAAAGTTTTGGATTGGTGCACCGCTGTACATCATATTAGGAAAGGTATCATTATCAGATGATCATTATCAGCCTTTTGGTGAAGGAAAGAAAATAACATTAACAACAAACAATGTTGATCCAATTTTTCTTTTTTTTCTCTGTGTACTTCAAAGGAAGTGTTCACACTACATTTACATAGCTTCTTATCTGTTCCTAATTAGTGATTTATATCTAGAGCTGTATTTATTCATTTCAGTTTCTTTCTTAGAGTGCAGCATTGCTGCAGCACATAAGATTACAATATTGTCTTTCTGTGGCTGAAATAAGTATTTTTCTGCTTTGATTGTATATATCACCGGTTTATGGTTTCCAAACAAGCAAGGCTACATTTACTTCCAGTGGCTACGAGTTGTCTGAACAGCTGCACCACAACCAATTGAAGGGCAATGCAAAGGCAGGTGGTTTCCATATCTGTTTTAGATTTTTTACAAACACACAAAGCAGGCAATGGAAAAGAGTGATGGAAAATACTACAGTTGTATCCCAATAACTTACAATATTGTTTAATAAATATTTTAAAATGCAATATCAAAAACCAACATACTGATACTAAATACTATTAAAACACAGATTGTTTATGTAGTTTCTTCCTGTGAATTGTGATAGTTATGAATTACAGCTAATGAAAAGCCAAAACAGGGTTCTTAAGGTAATTTAAAAAGATTACATGAGACAAATAAAAACACTTTTTTTTACAGAACGAATGGTGCACTGAAAAATATGTCCATGTACTGTAATGCATAGTACCCAGTTTATTTTGGGTCCATTTGAAATTAGTGTGGTATAGAGGGGATCAAGCTGTCGCTCTTGACTATTGGGTTGCTGATAGTTTATAGTTTCAGCTTGCCCACAACTAGAGGAAATAAATATGCCTAATATCTCTATATACAAGTTTTACTTTTTTGAGTTACATTACTCAAAAGTATTAACTTTATAATGACACTCTAATATTACAATTTATGGCAGTGTGCCCATAGGAAATGTCAAGAACAGTAAGGAGAATCACCAAACAATCCATACAATGCAAAAGACTTTAATAAATTTCAGAAGCTCACACATACATAAACATTTACATTGTTCTCCACACAGGCAAATAAAAATCAATTACATAGATCATGTAAGGTGCATATTTTACTTCACATTAAATAAAGTGAGGTTTTCGGTCTCCTGTGTTTCCTGTACACACACACACATCCATAGAGCACAAACAGACAGGTTACAGGAGGTAATTGTGTCAGCAGTGTTTGGTGTTAGGAAGCTGGGTGAAGAGGGAGCAGTGCAGGGAGAACA
>JAUZNJ010033396.1:0-13181 GCA_034780135.1 Jordanella pulchra
AACAATATTATCGTTTATCGCAATAAATTTTTGAGACAATTAATCGTTCAGCAAAATGTGCTATCGTGACAGGCCTAACCAACGGTTTATTTGTATTTTAAGCTTTTAAAAATAAGGGGGAAAGAAAACCAGCTCTAAAAACGTATTTCGGGTTGTTTTAATGCCATTCTAATGCCTTTAAATGCCATTGTAGACGGTCCAAAGAGCAACAGGTTGCAGGCGCCTGAGACCGAATATATCAGCTCCTACAGCAAAGATAGAGTCGAGGTTGATAAAGTCGTTTTGGCAGATGGCTGAACACACACCACCATGCTATACTGACCTGTGCTACCCTGCGGAGGCAGTGTACACACTCTCATTGACTATAATGGGTGGGTAATTACTGCAGAGTTCGTTCTGTTGCAAACCAGGAATGGACATGGTGTAAACTAGTGATAAGGGACAAATACAAAAAGCTTTTAGTGTTTGCTAAATGTGTGTGCCACTTTGTGTATAGTGGCCTCTGTGTAACCATACACAAAGGCAGGCCTACCAAAATAACTTCAGTAAGCAAATGGTGTCTGGGCACCAATGGAGTTTGCTCAGACTTAAATGATGCACTATGCATGCATTTAGACAAAACCCAATACATAAGAATTTATTATTATGGAAGATAAATGCTAGAGCACAGAATTCCACATCCTCAAAAAACAAGCTGGTGAAAGTTGGTGGTATTTTTATGTAAGAAAAAGAAGGAAAACGGCCCCTTTCTGCCCTCCTTATATTAAGGGCACTAGTATGTGATATAGAAGGTAAAATATCCTTTCTGTATCTTCCTTACTGCTGCATGCTCTGGTATAGTTCCAATATTGAAATAGATTGTTAAAATAGTGTTTAAATGTTCTCCCTTTTCAGCCCCTTACAAACTGGTATAAAAATGATTTTACTGCAGGAATAGTTTGACAAAAAACCTTTAGTTGTATTAAATCCATGGCTTTTTCATACCATGAAACAGGTAACCAGAACATGACTGATCTCCAGTCCAATCTGTTGTTGCCGTACATACACTCATTCTCTTTTACTGCCATGATGATTTGACTTTGACTTGTTCTTGTTTCTTCTGAAATGTACAGTTATCTCACTTATTGACATTCAGGGTCAGATTACTTTTTTTACGACACCATATCACAAATAAAGTGATTCACCAGTTCCCTGTATTCAATTTCTTGTCCATCTCTGATAGACCTGCAGAGTCATCCAGGTATTTCTGCAGATGACGAGAATCTGTCTTGTACTGGAAGAAGGAGGTGTACAAAGTAAAGGGATGGCAAAATTAAATCACCTTTCATCAAAATCTTTCCATTATGACAATGTGAAAAAAGTTTTTATTTAATACTTTGTTATTCCAACTTTGGCAGCAAGTACAGCCTCCAGACTTTTTAAATATTATGCCACAAGTTTAGCACACCCACCTTTGGGCATTTTTGACCCATTCTTATTTGCATCTAAAGCTCCATCAGGCTGAATTGGAGGTCTTTAGGCACAGCCATTCTCAGATCTCTCATAATAAATGTCCAATCTGATTAAATTCTAGTTTCTGGCATTACAGGATGTTTACCGAGCTATTTTGAAGCTGTTACGCTGAGATCTTGGGTCATTGTCCTGCTGAAAAATGAAGCCATATTCCAAGAATGTTGCTGTAAATTCCTGCATTTATCTTTCCCTCAATCCTGAGTGGTCTGCTAGTTTTAGCTAAAAAACATCCCCATAGCATTATGTTGCCACTACCATGCCATGCTGTAGGAATAGTACTGGCCCAGTGATTTTCTCACGACATAGCACCTGACATTCACATCAAAGAGTTTTTCTCTTTTTGCAGAAATTGATTCCTTACTGGAAAGATCATCTTAAGAGGGAACCAACAGCCACCTAATGCAATAATTGGTCTATATTTTTTCAAATCCGTGGCTGGGATTTCTTGTTTTATGTGTGTAGCCTATAGAGATTACACTGCTGACTTCTTAAATGATTAACAATGAAAGACAAATGGCTCATCCACTCCTTTGTCCAGTAATTTTGATCCTTTTTAAATGACTGAATATAAAATTTTTTCGTTTGTTCTCTTTAACAAACACTTTGGTGTTACTCTTTCTGTTTACAATCACTGTTCTACAAATCCTGCTTCTTTTTGGCACCACGTTTGGTGCAGGACTCTCAGGTCAGTTGATTTAATTTGAAGCCATTTCCAATCATTTGCTAACTCTGCATAAAAGGTTTGGTGGCTTAAAAGTCACGGTGATATGTAGTCAAATGTGAAATCCCTTCACATTATGGTCTGTCTTTGAATGCATGCCTTTTGAAATAAAATGTGTTATATCCAAGAGTTTAAGAGGTGCGTATTTGATAATTTAGTATATTTGGAGCAGAGCTTCTTATGATGTTCATTAATCCGTGTCCAGCCAGAGCCTCCCTGCTCAGTGGGACACAGCTGCATGATAAACAAGGGGAGGGGTTTTCTCATGGTGCTCCATTGGTTGGGGAGTTGATGCTGTCTGATGTGCTTTCACTGAGACTCTCAAAGGAGCAATATTGAGGATGAGCATAGCTGACGTGGGGGACAGATTGAGCATGTCCTCTCTGTACCTTGGCAGGTGCTGCTCATGACAGTGGAGCAGCTCACGCTGAAACCCACAGAGATCCAAGCGTCAAGCCTTTGGCTGGGGTCGCTTTCCTGTAGAGAGAGCATATGTTGTTAGCACTTGAACTTTCATTTTCTTCCCTTCTAAAACAGTATATAAAAACACATTGAGGGAGCTGTGAAAATTCAATTAAGTTTATAACATAAAAACAGATGTGTTTATGGTGCATGGTGGCTTACCATATGCTGCTTTTCACTGTAACTATATTTCTCTTTATAGACTGTTGAAATCAGATATTTACAAACACTATTTATAAAGAGACAATATATATTGTTCTTTGTGCATTTAAAAATGATCATGCACATAAAAAGTTGTGTTTTTTTTCTCTCTTTAGGCATTTGCATATTTGTCTTCCAGGTTTTATTAATTTAATGGCCTTAAATGCGGTTTTGTCCAAAGTCCATTGACGTTGAATTTTCCTGCTGACTGGATAAGAGCTCACTTGGATGAGCAGCTGTAACTCTCTCTTACCTTCTGTGTAGCAGCAAACCTACTTAAACCATATTACTGCCACCTAGAGGGCTGGAGTGAAGAAGTTAGTGTCCTACTCTGGTTATATAAACAAGCACAAATCAAATGTCTCAACAATTTGAAGGTTGTGTTCTTTTTTATTGCGATTATATTGCAAACGGAGTTAATTTTTCAGCCCTAGTTTCCCTAGAAGGAATAATTTTATTTTTTTTTTTATCAATTTCTTCATAGTCAGAACATAAACTAAGATTATTATACCTTTAAACAAGTTATGAAAGCTCAGATCATGATATATTCCTTTGTCAGCTATGCTGTTTCAAACATGTCTATTAAATGGAGGGGTGTCTTTACAAACTTTGTCTTTTTAAGTAGAATTAGAACAAAAAATCTGGATTTTAAGTGTAGTTTGTCCTAATTAGATATTGGGCCAATAAGAGAGAATCAGCGGACTGGCCTTCCCTCAGTTTAGGACATTTACGGGTCTAGGGTCAGGAAAAAGTACTCACCAGTACCCAGATGGATACTGTGCTTATCTGCACCCTCTGAAATCTTCCTCTTTTGTGGGGAAAAAGAAATCATTTATTATTTTTTACATGAAAATGTTTTTATTTTGATACTTGCATAGTGTAGCTCATTCGGTTTATTGAAAGTAAAGTGAAACTGAAGTCAGATTTGTTGCTGAATTCACCAAGTGTTTCTGATTTTTCTATCCAAAGTATTTATTAATAAATCCAAATTTGCCATTTTTAAATCAAGCTTCTCTTGTTTAATATCACACATAAAGCGTTTGGAAGTGTATTTGTTATTGAAGTTTTTTAAATTAATGTGAATGGGAAATGTATGTTCCCCTGCCATATCACATCTTATGATGCCTCTGGGATTATGTGTACTAGCTGTCCTTTCAATCTGCCCCCCCCTTCCCTGTGTATTTTCCCTGCTGAGCTCCCATTTGCGATGATGATGATGGTAGACCCGCCACTGTTTGCTCCATTTAAATCTCGTGAAAGGCAGGAGCCGGAGATTACAAACCTCTTAGATTTTGCTCTAATCAAAGGTAATATTACGGCCCTGCTGGATGTTACCTGGAATAAACCCCTTTAAAAATACAACACACAGTAGAAAGGGGAATAATTTGATCAGATAGCTAAATACTTTGGATTTTTTTCATACCCGTGATTATTTGCTGAAGCACACTAGCTGACTGTTGATACAGAGATTAAAAGTTGTTTTTTTTACTATTATTATTATTACGATCCCTTCGAACCAACTTCTCGTTGTTGTGATCAAACACCTCAGTCTTTGATTCTTCTATCCATAAAAAAAACCTCTACAGAAGACCTCTGGCTCGTCCAAGTTTGAAGATGTTTATTTTGGAGCAGGAGCTTTCTTTTTAATCCCCCTTCTTGATTTATGCTCATGTTGAAATTGCTTCCCAGCTGATGGTGATAATGGTCTTCCACCTTCTTCAGATAAGGATCGGTGTGTGTCTGGTTGGTTCCTGGTCTCTTCCCATTCAGTTTACTTCAAAACGTATTGTCTATGGTTATAGTTGAGTTTGTAGCTGAAAAACCAATCCAGTTTAAATGATATTTATAATTATCCAGACAGATTTCTGACAGTGGCAGAGAGCTGTTTGAATATAGAAGTAGCAGTAGTTTTGAAGTTCTCAGCAGATCTATGTAAAATATTCGAAATGATTTCTTCCTGACTCTGTATATCTATGTGATTGACCTTTCGGTGATAAGAGGTTGTCGTTTCGGGTTGGTCTCTTTAAAAGTTAAACATGAGTAGATTTTTTTTATACATTTATAAATATAAAAGACATGACTTACCTTTTTTGGTGTAGAGTGCAGCCAGATATCCCCTGTGCTGGCTGGAGAGGCCTGTGAACAGCCCTCGTCCAGTAGGAGCACTTGACATGTAGAATATTTGATCGGAAAAATCTATGAAGAGACTCAGTCGGACAAAAAAAAAAAAAAATGGAGCAGGATAGGAAAATCTGTCTACTTTATAACTTGAAATATCATATAATTTTTCCCTTATTCACCCAAGTGCTCCTTGATTTGAAAGTTATCCTAAGGGTGATGTTCCAGAAGCCATGATATTCGGTGATACAGCAGAAAATATCACATTTATATTTTCTAATTGAGTTTTTGTAATTTATCTCAGTTGTTACATGTGTGTAGAGGTGGGACAGACATGACGTCAGTATTAATGGATGTTATTTTTTTATAAATGTGTTTGCACTTACATTTATATTTATTTATATTATTTTTAAACTACCGTTAATCCTTAAAATGTACAGCTGGGAGTTTGCTGCCGTGGCTGTTAGCACCTCCATTTGCTCCTTTGTTTGTTACTCCTATAAAACAGTGATGGACAATAAAAATATATTTTGAAGAAATGAAACTTTGGATTTAGCTCCAACCTTAAACCCTGTCTGATATTTACTCACAGAACCTAATGTCCACCCACACGCAAAAACTGCTAGTTTTAAAAAACTATGGTCGGATTTATAGAGATAAAAAAAATAAAATAAAGAATGGTTTAAATTATACTTAAAACCTATAGTTGTTAGCACTGCTGATTCAAATGATTATGTTAACCTATTAGCTTGCAAAGTTTCACAAATAGCCTGTTGATCACCTATTTGTTTAAATCAGAGAAATTAAGTATATTTTTTTCCACTTAGGGTTCTCTCCATTTTATCCCAGCTTTGTTTAGTTTCCCACATTGTTTTATTTTGTTTCTGTAGACATGTTGGCCTTTGGGCACGGACTAAAATAACCATAGCCAGGTTTCTATGGCATTGTGAGAAGCAGTAGGACATATAAGTGAATAAACAAAGGTGACTTGATGTTTTTTTTAAAGTCAAGCACCAGAGAGATTCTCAAAATCATTTGTTTATTGTTCAGATAATTTTTGGTGAAATAAAGGTATCCAATTATCCATCCCGGTATTATAAAACATCCACTACCCCACTGTGTCGTCTGACATTTCTTTGTTGGTCCCGTTTTATTAAACAATTGGAAAGTAATGATGGTCTGGGTTGTTTTTTTTAGGCGCTGGTCATGACACAAAACACTAAAGCATGTTGTTTACTTTTTAGGTCAGATAAATGTATTCGCTGGTAGGGCTGCAACTAACGATCATTTTGATAATCAATTCATCTGTTGATTATTTTTCCAATAAATCGATTAATAATCGGATGGTAAAAGGTTTCTAGAAGAAGATTTTTTACATGATTAAACCAGGTGAAACCAGGTGTCTACGGTTTACGATTAATCTGATTGATTTTTTCAGCCCTATTCCTTGAGGCACAGCATGACCACACATAAAATATATCCAAATGAGATTCTAATTATTCTTGTTGTTGTTGTTATTAATGATGGTATTTACATAAAAATTGCACATAGCTTTTTCAAAGTATAAAGTAATTCTCCTGAATAAGTTCATGAGTCACTTTATGCACTGAGCAATGCAATGAGTAGTAAGAAAAGAAAGGGTCTAATCCAGGACAGTGAAAAATTTCCTGCAGCATTTGTGCCTATCTGGCAAAGTTTATCTTGCAAAGCGACTGTATAACGAAACCGTTACTGGTCAGTTCCTGTCCTGCTCTTTGTTAACCAAAACAGGGCATTGAAGATGATTCAGGTCTCTTAAGAAACCTCTCTGGTCCCTGATGTAGATTTAAGGTTATCAAACATCCCCTTAGCAGAAGAATTATTTCCTTCTCCCACTTTGAGCTTTATCACGCTGTGGTCTGCCGCCCCTTTGACCCCCCTCTTGGCTCTACATGTTATAAGTTCTTAGCAGATTGCATTTCTTACTAGAGAACCTGTCGCTCAAATGTAACCGCAAAGTTTAACCTGCAGCTCATCTCCAACTCTCAGTTTGATGAAGACTGCCCTTCTTAAAGGAAGCAGCTTCCTATTAAAGGTTTATTTAGGAGAAGCCAGTAGAATAATTAAAAATCTGCTCTGGCCAAATAGGATGAAGAGAATCACTTAAAGCCAGTGATTACATTGCTGTGTGTGTGTGTGTGGGTGTGTGTGTGCAACACACAACCACTGTTTGTAATGCTGTTGAAAGTGTACAAATTAACAAAGAAACTTAACAAAGAAGTTGGCACATCAGATGCTTGCAAATCACTTTAACACATTCTTATTTTCTTGTTTCTTTAGAGTGGATCGGTGCTCTCTTCCAGTGTTTCCCCTCCCCTCAGTGTTCTGACCCACTGTCTGTCACCCAGTAAGTACTCTCAGATCCACCTCCTGCTATCATCACAGATGCTCTCAGTGTATTTCGGTCCTTTACGTAATCATCGGTTCACTGCCTGGCTTGCACTGCAAATTGCTCTCACCTTTACAAAATGGAGCACAATTTCTTGTTAATGTTTGTGAAAGGGCAGGATGTAAAGTGGTTATTATGGCAAACGACAGAAGAAAAGGTGTATGGAGGTCTCTATGATTGGTAGAGAAAGGAGATTAAATATACTGTCCGTCATATATTTGAATAAAATTGATATAATGTGTTTGAGGAAAAAATAAGTTAGTTTTCTGGTGGAATATAACTATACTGACTCCTTCTGGATGAATAGAAAAAAACTAATTAATTACATAATTTATTCTTGAAACAGTAGTTCTGTCTGTGTCTGTTTCTCTTTCTGTTTACAAATCTTCTTATTTAAAGTCTATCCACCAAAATATGAAGTAAAGCAGCAATTCAGGATTTCTAAAATTATCTTATTGTGTAAGCTTACCTGAGGATACTGGAAAATGAAGACAGATGGATTAGGGGATTTTGGAAGTTCCTTTTAATCTTGGATTAATGTTAAAGCAAATGTACATCTTTCTTAAGTCCTTTCCATCAGTGTTCTTTGCACGTAGCAGACAAAACACAAGCCAGCCTTAATATTTAATTCCCACTATCTGTTATTGCCAATTACTGGGCTTGTTTACTAGAACCCTGGGAGTTGGCAGATCTGTTTTTAAGGGTGGGTGTGTGATTGTGTTTGTTTGTGTCTGTGTGCGTCTGTCTTTGGTCCAGGCTTTTTAATGGCTGGAGACCAAAGTCAGTTTTTTTTTTTTTTTTTGCAGATGCATGTTCTCTGGTAATACCTCAGGGATAGTGGTGGGACTGGTGGGTCCCTGTGGGTCATTGCTAGTCCCTTCGTCGCTATAAATACACACTGGGATCCCATTCAGAGGATTAATGTGAGTGCGCGTCTTTGTGACGCCGCTGCACTCGGCCGAGCTGGAGGCTATTACTGGCCTGCGGGGTTGCTATGGCTACCAGGGGCATCAGAGAAGAGTACAACATCTGTGGGGTGTTTTGTTTGTCAAGAAAGGTTTTCCTCCTCTTGCTTTTCCCTTTTTTTTCCTCTCTCTCTCTGTTTGATCAGTACTTAAAAACTCACTTCTTCTGACAGGACAAGACTAATTCTGTTTTTTAAGGGTTCATAAAACTCCCATGTCTTTGTGCCATTAGTCGGCAAATCAGTTGTAAACATTGAACTTGATCTTGGAATAGTGTATATTTCTGGGCAGATTTTCAGCTGCCTGTGCTCAGTCCTGCTCACAATAGACCCTCAGGGTGTTAGCCAGCTGGGACTCTCTTTACTGGGCTCATGTTAGAGCAAAGCTCACATTCTGGGGAAGCATTTAACCTCTGGCCCTTCTTTTTCCCTCTCTCCTTGGCTTCCCTCTCTATATGGACATGTTCTATTTCCATAGCTTCTTTCTGCTGGCTACCTAATCCACATCTCAGCGGGGCACAGGTTTTCTGTTGATAGCTACTTATTTGGGCAGTGGGAAAACTCCCTTAATTTTCAGCAGCTCCCAGTCTTTCCTTCTGTCCTCCTACTGTCTGGTTCAAACCTCAACCTTCTATTTTCTGCTTTTGGAGCTCAATTTTTTTCACTACCCTTAAGATATTCTTAATACTTGCAGAAATATGCAAATATTTAACTTCAACAGTAAAATATCTCCTTCTCATTATTATTTGTGGATAGAATTGTGAATCGTCTATACTAATGTCTTCAGTTACCCAGCATACTTGTGTGTTGATATATCTCAAGTATTCTGACCATATTTGGGTACACCTGACCTCAGTCAGCCTTCTGCGGTGGATGTGTAGCACGGTCAAATGAACCTCCGACCTCCTAATCCGGTCTAAATTAGAATGTCACAGCACAGTGGTGCACGGAGCGGTGCACCTCTGACCCCATGATGTAACATAGTCGTTTTGAAATCATTTGTTCATTTTACTCTGCAGGCATCCCTTCACAAAGGCCAGTTATCTAACTTCATCTAGGAATTAACTCTGTTCACAGCATATTCTGCATGAAACCTTAATCATCTCATGCTACATTTCCAGTTATTTATGCTGGAAGGAGAACAAGTCACGGTACTTGTGTGTCCACCCTAAACACACAGCTAAAAGCTGCCAAGAATGGAGAAGAGGAAAACATTGGACTATTCTGAAATGGCATTGTAGGAGCCCTGACCTAAATCTTATTCAGCATCTTTGGGAGGAGCTGAGAAATGCCAAAAAGCCACCCTTCAAACCGGAGACGGATCAGTTTGCTCATAAAGTTTGGGAAAAATCACCTGCTAAGAGGAGCGGAAGTCTCATTGACAGTCACAAGATCGTTTGTTTGCCTCAAAACGATATGAAACAAAATATTAAGCTAAGACTACTACCATTTTTGTTTTGGCCTTTTTGATGAGTCTATTATTTAAAATCGTTCTTTTAAAGCGTGGTTAAAAATCAATGTCTGACTTCCATTTTTTTCACTTGCATAGACTCGTTATTTATTATTACTTTCATCAGATTCAGGTTTATTTCTGGGACCTTTGTGAGTTTTTCTTTTATGACATGAAGGGAACCAACAATGCTTTCTACCTGTGTTTTCATATATTTTAAGCTAGAAATAAAAAAAACACTCTTTACAGTTTGAAGCAAATATCAGTGGTGAAGAGTTGCTGGCAATCGGCTACCAAAATGTGTGATTATCAGTCACCTGCATGGACCTTGTTCTAGGTGTTCCTCAGGGGTCAGTATTGAGACCAAAACTGTTTATTGTTTACTGTTTGTATTTTTGGAGATGATGCTAATATTTTGTAGACGGGTAAAAGCTTACAGCAGTCATTGGGTGATATCGCAAAAAAAAAAAAAAAAAATCAAAATTTGGGTCCTATTGTTTGTCAGGGTTAATAAATAATGTTCAAATGTGCTGTTTTATAATCAAAAGACCTTCAGAGCCGAGAGTGTTTTATGATATAAATGATGGTGACTCATTAGAATTTAAGGGGTTGAGAAGCTGGATTTATCCTCACCCACTAAAAACATGTTTTCTGTCGGAAACTTTTGTCCCAGCGTCATTTATCAATTGTAATATTTCATTTAAGGGAAGGAAAGATATGAGATGGAAAGATGAGAATAAAAATATATGCCACAGAAAAGACAGATGTAGATCAAAATACTCTTTACAATAAAAGCAACGCAAGAAACTCTACTAATGATGTCATCCAGGAGTTAATAAACGTAGTAGTTTGCAAAAATGTCCTGTTTCCGGTGTTGAAGCAATAGCCGTGTGTTGTAAGTGGAGGATATATGACAAGCTGTTGTATTTCCCTGCTGTCCCTCCTAATCTGGCAGTTAAACACTAGCACCACACCAGCAGGGATTTAGCAATCCCGCTTGAAGCTAAATATATGTTCCCAACTCTAATTAAGTCCCAATAGATTAGTGGTTATGTAAATAATTAGTAGTTAGAATGAACTTACTTAGTTCCTTACTACACTCTAGATTAAGTTAAAAACAAATAAATGAAAAAAAAAAACATTCTCTTTCATTTTTTGTTGTTGTTTTCAGTTACTATCGTAACATAAAGAGTCTTTTCAACCAGAAATGTTATGATGTGATTCACTAAAGATAATGTCAGTTGACTTAAGAGCAATAATTCTTTAAGTTGCTTATTCTCACAAATAAAGAAAAGTGAATTCTCTATGTTTTAGATTGTCACACTTTACACCTTTCCTTTAACACCAGTATCACTTATAATGTTAAGGTATTTCAGCTGCCTTGTAAATCTTTGTACCTACGCTTTAGACATGGAGGAAGTATTGAGCCCTCCGCTCTCAATTACACTATAAGGCTTGATAATCTCACAAGTAAACCTGTAACTGTCTGTGAACAGAAATGCATAAAAGGTCTGAATACTTTGTGGTAAACACCTCCATATTCACAGCATGTCCCGGTTTTAAGTATGTGATAAGGTTAGTAATACTGATCTATAGATGAATCGTGTGTTTTTTATTTCCTGTCTTGAAGTCGTTCCTGTTGTTTGACATTTATATCTATAAGTAAGCATCTTGTTTCCATGCAAATAAAAAACATATTGGGATATTTTCTTACACTGTTCTCATTTTTGTTGTTTGTTTTTAGTCCACAGTGTACTTTGTAGAAATCCAGTCTTGTTTCTTTCTACAACCACTGATATTTCTGACCTCTGGTCAAGTAGCTTAACTACCTGTGAGATGTTTGATTAAGTGCAATATTGTTTTACATAAATATTTAGACTTATGTAAGTCTTTTGTCAGTTATGTCTCATCTCTAAATGTCTTACGCAGCATCGGCTGGTAATCTTTAAACAAAAAAATGAACCAAAGTCTAACTTAGTGCTTGTCCTCCTTTTAGTAATCCTTCATCAGTGACTTTAAAAACTGAGCTCTGGGGGCCATGCAGGCGCAGTGGTTAGTGTGTACGACCCATGTACGGAGGCCTTAGTCCTCCGACTTGTGGTCCTTTCTCATACCCCTTTCATGTCAGCCTACTGTCTGAAAAGGGAAATATTTGCTGTTTGTTTGGAAATATACTCCCCTTAACATTCATGTCCAAATGCTAGTTACTGCATATATGTTCTCTCAGGCCACAGCTGGGCGCTGCAGTCTGTGTGCTGCTAAAAGGCAGCGAGTTTCCATCTCTTTCTTAAGCTAATTATGTAACCTGTGGCTGAGGAGCATGAGTGAGCCTCAACTATAAAAGGGAAAGAGGATGGTAGAAGAGGGTCGTTGGAGTTTGGGGGAAAAAAAACACATTCTTTTCTTCAGCTGCCTCATATAACTTTAGCTATTTTAGCAGAGAAATTAATTCACGTTTTGTAACCATTTAGCTGGAAAGAGAAAAGAGTCTGAATCCAGAAGAAGTTAGTATGAAGCCAGAAGTCTGGTACATTTCATGATAACAGAATCTTAAGATTTAAAGTTGACAATAATTTAGAAAAAAAAAGAAATACAAATAAGCTTTTCATCAGATAATCATCATGTATCATAATCTTTGGTTGATACTTTGACTTTTATACGACAAAAGATGGGTATCTCTGTAACAGACAAACTGTTTGTAGCCTTTTCACTATGCTGTCAGTCAATTTAGTTAAATTTCACTCAAAAATATGTTATTGATCCCAAAGGGAAATTAAATGTTGCAGTTGCTAATAGTTTTGTTTTTGTTTGTCTGTGTTTTTCCACTAAATTGTTGTAGATGTTGACAGCTGTAGGCAGTAAGGTTCTTCAGCAGCGGTTCTTTTTGAAGTCATTTGCTCTGATGCTGTTGCCCCAGCAGATGATGGAGACAGAGAACACCCCACAACATACTTATAGAAGATATGCAGCATCTTTCTTACAAACACCGAAGGACCTAAGCTTCCTTAGGAAGTACAGTCTGCTCTGTTCCTTCTTGTAGACAGCTTCCCAATTGCTTTTCCAGTTGAATTTGTTCTTCCAGGATAACACCAAGATATTTTTTAATATTCCATTACCTCCTCTTCTCCCATGATATTGATAAGATCCATCTTGTTCCTGTTTCTTCTGAAATCTACAGTCAATTCCCTTGTTTTATTCACATTCAGCATCAGATGATTGGGGTGTACAGAGTAAAAAGGAACGGTGTGAGTAGGCCTGTCACGATAGCAAATTTTGCTGAACGATTAATTGTCTCAAAAAGTTATTGCGATAAACGATAATATTG
>JAUZNJ010033397.1:0-15412 GCA_034780135.1 Jordanella pulchra
CATATCATAACACTTACTGAATTCCAGTCAGCGTTTGAAGAACTTATCCAGTGTGATCTGACGTGTTCTCTTAGCGGACTGCACTTGAACAAAATCAGGAAAATGGTGGGGGGGATTATCTAAATAAGGGAGCATTTTTGAGACCACAAGACATGTTTCTGCTTTGGGAGGCTGCATCCCAGATGTATTTAAGCCCAGAGGAGTTGACATCCACCTCCAGACAGAGACCAAGTCTGTTTCTGCACCAAAAGTTTGCTCTTTGAAGGCCCACAAAGGTATCCATTCATTATACCTTCACCCTGTCAGCTGTTAGTGAATACAGTTCAAATCAAACATTCACATAATCTGCATAAAGGTAGACATGCTGTTCTTTATTTCTGTTTGAAATAAAATCCGATTAAGCTATTGCTATTATGAGTCCATTTGTGCTACCAAAATGATTCCGTTTTGTAGAAGTGTCACAATCATAAGATAGGGAAATCTGACTACATTTCCTAACTTTTTTTAAATTCAGTTTACATCCATTTGCCTAGGTCTTAGGAGATACATTTAAAATATATGAAATTATGTTAATGTTTTATGTGTCCTCCCACAAGACTTACAGTAATTTACTTGAATTTTTGGCCCATTCCTCCAGACCGAACTGAGGCAGAAATTGTCGGCGGCATTCTTCTCCCATGCACCTTTCCAGTTCAGTCTTTAAGTGTTTTACAAGACATTAAAGGCCACTCCAAAACATTTATTACATTTAAGCCACTTTGTAACTATGTAGTGGTATTTTTAGGGAGATACTTTATCTGAGACCCACTTGTGTCTAAGCTTTAAACTTCCCAGATTAGGTCCTGGGAAGTTCCTTCAATTTCCACATTATTGCATAATGTTTGGGCCTATGCATCACATTTTCAAGGTGAAAACATACATGCCAAGGCATTAAACAGTATGAGCGTATTTTGCAAATCCTTACATTTTGCCGACCCTCTCATATGTTTCATTTTGTGAATGTACAACAAAAATAATTGTCCTTATTTTAAATTTTTTTGATATAAATAGAGCTCCTTTCTATTGACAATATAACTTCTTGCATCACATTCACCTCACTTGACGTGTTAGCCTAACATCTGTGGCTGCACAAATCATGTCATCGGAATATGCATAAAACAGCGGAAATGTTAAAAGAAAATACATCCTCCATCACTGCTTTCCCTCAGCTTGTCTTTAAATTCCATCTGTAGAAATCTTCAAGTATCTACAGATGGCACCACTATACTGTGCAACATGAAAACGGCTGAGAGGAAGATGGGGTATGCAACATTTCCGTTTGCATTGGTCTTAATAATAAACAGATATCTGAACTTTATAATACTTTTCTGTGCAATTTCTGTAAATGTTTTATATCCAAGTCTTGCATGCTTTTCTCTGTTGTACCACTTAAGAGAAACCACCAGGTGGAGCCAAACTGCTTGGGTACATTACACTAGTGGCTGTTATATACGTTTCATAATGCTGAATAACATGCCTTCTGAAAAAACAAGAGATAAAAAATAAAAATAAAATCAGGCCATCATTTTATATTACTTTATTATTTATAATATTTTGCAGTTTGATTTCTAGCACAATCTCTTTTATTTTTGTAAATACTCGTCTTATAAAGGGAGAGTAGTTTTTTCTTTTAGTTTTTACTTTAAAATGGGAAAATAGAACTACAAATAATTTCTTAAATAAATGTTAAATGGTACTTTAACAGCTGTTTTAAAATTGTAACAATTAATACCTTGTTTAAAGAAATATATTTTTTAATCTAACTACAAACTTCCAAGGTTTTACAAACAGGAGTCGTTAAACTAAAAAAGCAATAATGCTTTCACTTACTTTTATTTTTGTTTGATGTTTCCATTGAAGGAAAAGTCCAAGTAGAAAATGGTGTACAGTATATTAAAGATTTTGTAAGTGAATGATTGTGTGACCAACACTAATCCTAACAATTGCTGATAACAAGGGAGTTTATAATTGTACAAGGTGATTCTGATATTCCAGATACATTTCTAACATGGGTGACTAATAGTGTTTAACTACTGCTGTTTCTTGTAAAAAAGCTTACAAGTATTTCAATAAAAGCAGAGACAACAATGAAAACTGTAGTGTTTGCTTGTTAGTTTATTATTAACGGTCCTCAGCAGTGACACCAAACACTGCTGATATCACGAGTTCCTCCTACTGTTTGCCATTAAGCCTGGTGTTGATCATTAGGGCTTCTGCTGCTTCTTCTGAGGGCTGAGCTCTGTCATATAAAGAAAATACAAAATAAGAACATTTCAGAGAAAAATAATCCACAGCCCTTTTAGGCTAAACGTGGTGCTGCATCAGCCTTACATGCTTCAGTATTTTCCTGCGTAGGCACTCTTGTGAAAGGGGCCGTTCGTCCTCAGAGGTGACGGGAAACTCTTCTTCATCAAGCTCCAAACTGATGGGTGAAACAAATGAAGCCATCAACAACATGTCTTTGTATTTTCAGATTTAACTGAGAAGCAAACTAAACGACTGACCTGCTGACAGATGGCAGAGTATTGAAGACTTGTTTGAGGGGCTCTGGATCCTGATCTTGAAGGCCTTGGGCCAGGTCTGTTGGACTGGAGCCATTCTCCTGAGCCGACACAGAAACAGCCCATCTTTCAGGCAAACATGATAAAAAGTGTTCTTTATAAAATAATAACACATCTACTGGTACAACCTTTGGTAGAAAGAAGGTCTGCAAAGTGAGTTCATTGGTCTTCTCTTTTATAAGATCCAGGTAGGTCATGATGTTATTCTCTGTGATCTCAGAGGAGAAGCCCAGCTTTTCCTCCACTGCTGATCTGTCACAGCCTGTTTCAGAGATACTGTGCACCACTGAGAGATAGAAATAAATTTAAGATGAAAATGATCTTGATCTCAAGATAGCAGTTTGATTCACCCAGTAGATAAAAATCTATCTTAAAGACTTGTAGATTTCATGGATGGTTCCTTGCATGCAGACCTTTAAGTGGAGAATTTATATAACATGGAAATAAAATAAATTTAAAGATTCAAGATATAAGATAAAACAGCTTTAAAAACACAAAGTAATGGTAACTCTGTCTTAAGATTTTAATAAGCTCATTATGGTTTCCTTCTGTGACGTACATATTTTTATCAGTATTAGGCCTGGCCTAACAATATGTATACAGCCAAACGTGTCACATACTGTGCCTAGGGGACCAAGTGCTGAGCAAAGCTCAAGAAAAAAATTAACTTGTAAAAAATTATAATTACAGTAATCATAATAACTACAAATTAAAATAAAAATAAAAAGGTGTAATGCATAATAATAGCTATAATGAATGCAAAAATGGACACCTATCTAGTATCTCCTTTGGAAAACCACAAAGAAACAACAGTTGCAAGAATAAGAAAATCATAGCGGAGCAGAAATTCTCATGCAGTTACTCACTACCAAAGCAACACTACACTTATTTTAATGAATAAAAAATTTAAAAAGATATATATAAATGCAAAACCAACAAATCCATGATAAATGATACCATGTTCAGCCTTCAAAAAGAAAAGACTGAGGAGAGGGAAGCAAAATCAGATGCAAATGGTGGATCACATCATGCATTTATGGGTTTCCTCATTTTAATCCCTCTTAAAATCTGTTCTTCCTGTTAATTTTTCTCCCCAATAGTTAAAATACAGCTATCAAATTTAGAAGTGATTGTACTGCATACCGACTTACTTAAAGCAATGATTATATGTTACATTTTATCAAGGTGCAACTCAAACCAACCCATGCAGTTTTAATCATACATTGTTCATTTGTTGAGAAAATATTGCATAATATTTCATAAACATTTAATTATAAACTATTGAAATATGTAATTTTGGTTTCTTTTATTAGAAATATCAACAAAGCATGGAATAAGATTAACAGAATACCAAAGTAAAACGTGGCCGAACCTGTTTTTACTTTATCCAGGATTTTGCATAGAAGGCCATCTTGGTTTTTATAAGTCTCAGCTTGAGATCTAGTTTCCTCTATTTTTTGTTCCACGTCTTTCAGCGAAGAGTGGCGCTTTTGCTCCGACTGCAGCGCTTCCTGGTGAAACTTCGCCATCTCTTCTTTGATCTGCAGTGACTCAAAGATGGATAGTTAGAGTCCCTTTCAACTCAACACACACCCGTGGTACGTGTAACCATTATTTTGAAGGCTGCACCAACTCCTAAATTAAAGTAATACTTTATGTTTTAAAGTAAACAAGTAAAACAAACAAGTACCTTATTGATGTGATCCTTCAGTTTCTCAGCCTCGGTATTTTGTTCATTGACGAATTTAAGAAGGTCTACGGTTTGGTAGTCACCTACGCCACAAAACAGAAATACATCAATTAAATGATTTCTTCAAAAAAAGAAGCAAATCTTTAAAAGGTGTCAGATTTTAATCCATTTTACTCATTTGTGTACCTATGTTGCAGTCTATTAAAGTCATCTAAATCAACAGTTCTCTTTCTGGCTTTCTGAAAGCTTTTCAAAGATTTTTTTTGAACTACTGCATCTTTCCCATTCATTTTTATCTCCCGTCTAAAGTACATGTTTGAATCAGAAAGGATATCCTGCATCTCAAACCGAGTTTTGCACTAAATTTTGCACTAATCTAACAGCCAATGATTAAAAGATGTTCATTTTCCAGGATTGTGTTCGATCACTTATCAGTTGATAAGAAGATTGATCAAAAAACTATAAAGTAAGATTTGTTACTGTTTGTTTTTATCTCACAAGTGAGGGACATTGTTGAAAGCATTCATAAAACCAGAGTTTTGTGACTTATACTGACATAGACTGCCATGAGTATTAGCATTTGTTTTGTAGCCAGACAGACACTAAAAGTGGTCGTGTATGAAAGTCAGACCCTTGGTGCAAATGTTGACTTGCAGGTCTGGGTTATTCATCTCCACCACAGTCAGGAGCTCTTCGCCTATCTCATTCAGTTTGTCCAGAGAAGGTTCTCCTAAGTTCAGGTTCATCTCTTCCTTCATATCTGACACTAAAAAAACAAAAAAAAATGATCAAAATCTGAACACATTCAACAGACAAAACAGTCTTTACTGGCGTTATACTCTGGCCTATTTGTCCATTAATCCTGATGAAACTAACCCATTACATATGTCTGGAGGACATAAAAACCAATATGATTTGTAACTTTGTGCTTCTGAATGCAGACAAAATAGAAGTTAGTGTCTTTAGACCAGATTCTTTGAAAAAGAATCTGATTTATCAGTCAATTAATTTGGAGGGGATTAAATGATGCTCAGATAATAAAGTAAAAAACCTTGGTGATATTTCAAATCAGGACCTGTCATTTAAAACCCATATCAAAGGTTTCTAGAATTTACTTCTATTATCTCCGGAATATTACAGAAATTAGAAATATCATGTCCAGGTGTAATGCTGAGAACCTAGTCCATGCGTTTGTTACTTCTTGGCTGGACTTTTGTAATTCTTTGCTATCAAAAGCTGAAAAAGCATCTGACTTTAGGTAGCTGAATGCTAATGTACATCATACTGTCTAAAGAAAAAAACAGATTGCAATTCCTTCTACTTGACAATTGCAGTGTACATTGTATTGGTCTATCATATACAATCCATCAATAATATTCTCCAGTTTTAGGTTGTAACCTGACAAAATGTCTACAAGTTCTTCTCTGTGGCCCTTCCTTTGTGACCGTAACAAAAGCTAAATTAAAGATGAATGCTAGACCCCCTGATTATCAGATTCAAGATGATTTCTATTTTCGGGCTTGATATTTGACACACCTTTGTTTGAGCAGAAAGCATGGTCTTACCTTGTTCTGATTCCATTTTGTCATGAAACTGCCCAGCTTCCTCGCTGAACTTTGTTCTGATGAAGTTCTCCAGATTGAACTTATGTGCATTACCCCTCTCTATTTCTTCCAATTCAGTTTCGTACTGAACAAGGTCCTTCACCGCCTTCTCACTCAGCATCTTTTTCTCAGCCAGATCCTTCTCCCTTATATACAGGTTATAGAAATCAGCTTCACCTTCTACTAATCTGCTCCAAGCTAAACCAAAATCTCAACCCTTACTTGAGCTCTGAAGCAGCCTTGTACAGCTTCAACATTTCATCTGTACTCTCGCTGATTTTCTGCTCCTCCTAAAACACATTGTAGTTCAGAGAAGTTGTTAAAAAGCAAAAACAACAACAAAACTCCTAAAACATAATACCTGGTAAGATTATTTGCTTTAGAATAAAAATGTACACGGTACCTTGGTAAGGTTATTTCGCAGTTTATAAAAATTCTCTCGCTCTACACAAAGTGTGTCCAGCTCCTCTTTCAGTTGGTTGTTTTGGGTCATCAGATTACAGTAATTGATGTAAGCCTGAACACAGAATATATACATTTTTGATGAAGTAAAAGAGAGAAAAGTACAAGCAGAGACGTCGTGAAGCTTGTGTTACTAGTCTGGCTCATGTTTACAATCATTATTCTAATAGAATTTCAATGCTGTGTAAGATGTAAATAAAAACAATACAATAATTTGGAAACTTAACTGGGAACTGAGGACACCAATTGTTACATTTTTGCAGGTGAAATTATTCACTATTCTTGATTGATGTACAGCTTTAGTCACTGAACAATATTTGATCTTAGTTGTTGCACTTTGTGTTCCATCCATCACAGAATGCTAACAATTTTAAATATATTCTAGAGCTTTCTCCAGATACTCTAAATTGTTTGTTGATGCTATTGACTGGAGATAATAAAATTCCTAAATTTCTTACAATTGTACCTGAAAAAAACATGTAAACTAATAAACTAATTCCTCATGCAGTTGTTCACAAAGTGGTGAACCTCTCCCCATCCTTAATTGTGAACAACTGCACCATCCTAGGATGCTCCTTTTATGTACAATTATGACACCTTTCTCTAATTAACCTCAACTGTTGCATGTTCCAGATGGTAATGGGTTATCATTCCCCAAATGTTCTCATCTTTTGTTGTTTGGAGCATCATTTTGCTGTTCTGTGTTGGGAGCATCAAATAAAGTTTATAAATTTGATGTCTAAATATCTTGTCTCTGTGGTATATTTAGCTGGTTGAACAACATTTGAACAATTGTTGTGTCTCTTTCTGTTTAGGTCGTAAACAGTGTCCAAGCTTTGTCAGAAATTAGGGTTGTATATTTTCATGACTCACTCTGTTTAGACTACCTTCCAAAATACGCATGGCCTTTATTGTCCTCCGTGCCTTCAAGCTTTGGGATTGACGACTGCTAAACCCATCTTTTTTCATGTCAGCCAACCTGGACTCCATGCTCAATATCTGCACACAGTCCAGAAAAGTGACATAAATTGGTTTAGGTGCTCAAAAGTCAAAACAAACGATAAAATAAAGGGAAAAAAAGACCTCCATGTGCAACTGGTCTTGACATTGTTTCTCATCCTCCATCTCTACTTCTTGTTTGTTGCTCTGCTCTAGCAGAGCCTGCAGTTCCTCAGTGACCTCACTGTCCTTGCATTGTTGAAAAAAACTCATGTGGGCAGCAAGACTTTGATGAAGCTCATCTTGCTCTTTAAGCAGATTTTCAATTTCCTGTCTTGATAAAGGAGAAAGAAATACTTGTAAAAAATTTGAGTAGAAAACGCACTAGTGAGAATCAGATCATAACATGTTCTGTATTCACTCTTGTTTCTGGATCTGCTCACAGGCCTGGGTCTTATAAATCTGCTGGTCTCTTTCCATGATCCTTAAGTGTCCCTGATGATGGGACTTCTCTGCATTTTAAGGACAAAAGAACATGACTTGTTTCAGTATTTTAGTCATATAGCAAATAAAAAAACAGCTAAATATAACTCTGAATGAGAACAGGGTGATAATAGAATGATAACATACCCATACCATCATCAGTATCGGTGTTGTCTGAGTGACCATTCATGTTGAATCTTCTCTGCTGAGTCATTGCTAATATGAGCTTTATAAAATGAAAGTAAAAATCAACATTTTAACCTTTTTAAATACCAACACATATTTAAAATCATATATTTACAAAACTCTATGAAGGACAAGCTTTTTAAAAATTAATGTATTTTAGATAATTGGAGACATATGTGTGCACAGGTTATAAGGTAACACCGTAAACACACTGCTTATCTGTCGTGCAGATGATAGTAGCACATATATATATATTAATGTTTATATATGCAGTTTTTGACCTGATTTAGAAGTCTTTATTTTATACAATTGTATTTCTTGCACTGCTTTTTGCATCATTATATCAAGTGCTTGCTGTTTTTCCTATTTTCATAAATTGAGTTTTCTGTGGAAGTTTAATTGTCTTTAATTTTCTTGTTTTTAATCAAAGACCTAAAGTTCTACTTCTCAAAATTAAAATAATTACACTTTAAATCTGTTATTTGATTTTTTTTCTCTATTACTAGCTGCAAACTGTTTCCCTTTCGTTTGTTGTGACAAGGAATTATTTTGTAGTATTTTTGCTGGCTTGAATTGTGTTGTCTTTTAAATTTAAATTTAAATCTCACAGAGGGAAAGATTTAGTCTGGTTTCCGATATGTCAGTTAAATTTTGAATTATTAAACTTAAGCGCAAAACGGGTAGGAAAAAAAAATCGGAGATTTTAAGATTGATTTTTAAGCCATATCGCCCAGCCTAAACTAAAGGTAAAAAGTAAAATGAGTTAAACTACTAAATGCAACTAGTTACCCACCTCTGTTTATAAGGAACGTATACTTTACAGCGGTTAAGCTGCTAGCACTTTTGAGAAATTGAAACAGAGGTTATTTTTGATAACGAGGAAGAGCAAAACATAACACTGCTAATTGTTCTGTAAGGTGTAAAAGTAACGTTATAATGCTATTATAGTAGCGTTTCATTGGATAAGATGAAGAAGAGTTATCCTACAGTTATAGTTCTAACAGTAAAGTTGCAAACATAGTAAAAAACACAAACAAAAAAAACTTACCAATTTTATTCGGAACTGGCAGGAGGGGCTGTTAACAAGTTGTTAGCAACCGTTGCTATGTAACGATGGTCTAATTTTCCCTGGGCTGCGCATGTCAGGCATAAGGCACAGCTTCAAAATTACTGATTGAAAAAGATCATATCTCCCCCAGGCTTTAAAAACAGACTAAAATAAATTATACCTATGCCTTTAGTTTTTTAGATATTCATACTAAAAGTTGACCCGTAACAGAGGATAACTAATTAGCAATAGCTTAGAACATCCCATTCACTTTGTGGTGGCTTAAGAATATGCATTTATTTTTAAGGCTCGAGACAAATTTGAGAAGCAATTCAATTCATTTCAACTCAATTCAACTCAGTTCAATTCAATTCAATTCAATTCAATTCAATTCAATTAGTTTATCATACAGACAGAATGGAAAACATTTTCTAAGGAAAACCGTCTGATTGCTTCATATCATTAAGTTTTCAGGACATTAACCCCCTGGATGAGCATGTGGCGGCAGCTGACATTTGTCTGCATCATGCCGTTTACTCTACAGTAATCCCTTCCACTGAGCATGCATGCAATGGCATTGGAGAGTAAAAATTCCCTTTAAGAGATAAACTCCCAGCAGAACCAGACACATTGTAAGCAGCTTTCTGCCAAAGGCAGACATGAAAAACAGCTGATTGCATCCCGTCAGTTTACAGGATTCTCTCCTCCTGGATGAGCAAGAAAACACAGTAGATATTAGACTGAATCTTCAGCAATTCCTCACACCGAGCATGCATGCAGCGACAGTGGAGAGAAAAAAAACTCCACAGGTGGCTATCCAGGAAATATACAGTAAAACAGACAAGCTTGGATTCATTTTTCCTGTCAAAGGGGGTGAAGGAAAACACATGCAGTTAGTCACAGTAAAGGCTAAGCCCACAACTACGTATGTATATGAGAGAAACAGGATTAAATACTGAAAAATAGGCCTAACTCTATCATTTATAATCAAAGGTGTTGGTGGCAGCATCACAGTTGATATTTTCCTCGAGGACTAGTTAAGACGCTGATTATTAGACTCTTTGAGAAAAGAATCTGATTTATTTCCAGTGTCACATTCTGCCCTGTAACATTCTGGTAGCATCTCCTCAGATGAAACAGTCCTCAGCACAGGACTTCCATCCAAACAACATGTATGATCTCTTTCTTAAATTGACAGTATGTAAGTGCTTCTCTCAAAAATTTACTGCATACTCTTTAAAGTGCCTAAGGATAGGAGATTTTAAATTGTTTGTTTTATTATTATTTTGTTAAATTATTATTTCCCCTACTATTCCTATTATCTTTCCGTTTAAAACCAGAGTGTGAGCTTGTTTTGTTTTATGTATTGTACTAAACTGCCCTCAGGGTATATATAGGACCTATCTTGCTGCCACCTAAGAAGCCGTTTTCCCATGTGAAATGTTTTGGAAAGGGACCAAGACTCCTGTAGTTTCAAGGTTATTTACATTCCCCTGTTTCTTCCACACCGTCTGAACCTCTTTATGGTAAAGACTCATATCTCTTGAGTGTTAAGTAGTTAGTGTAATTGGTGGTTTGACTAGAACTGACATGGCAAATACTGTATCTGTTCTCCCTTGTAAGGATTAGTACGTACTGTTTGAATAAAGAACACCAATTTCATTCTTTTTTATTAAGACTAAGACCTTTTTTCTAATAAAAATCAACAAATTGTTAGGAATAAGGAAACATGAGCAAACAACTGTTTGATTAGATTTTTATTTCTAGTTTAATTATTGTAGAGTTTGAACAATGTTTTGTTCTGAAAAGTTTTATTGGTAACCACACTCTTACAAAACCAACTAGGAGTCCTGGCATAATGTATATTGCTTGAAAACAACAACAACAATGTTCTCATAGTTTATACATTTCAAAGAGAATTATAATTATTATAATTATAATTATTATAATTTTTAGAGTCTCAGTTAATCTTAGCTACTTTTAATTGTTACACAATTGGAATAACAGTTTTTTTTCATTTATTTAAATTGTAACTCACCCAAAAATCAAATTGACTATTGTAGATTATTATGTAAACTGAGCCTTTGGGGTTCTATTACTTTATATTTTTTAACATATTTGTATGAGCTGCTACAGTTTTGGAATTTTTGTCTTCAAACTGTAGTGCTGCTCTAAGTGGCTCACCTGCAGCCATTTCAGTTAAATGTCCTATTAATTTAAAATGTACATTCTGGTACAGGCTTTTGTTATCATAGCCCAATGTTGTGGTTTATATAAAGCTCAGAAACACACCTCTGTAGCAGGTCATCCTGTCCTATGTCCTCAAATAGGACTTCTTGCATGTAAGACAATGTAATAGTGTTGGTGAATCTGGCACACAGCAAGCCCAAGTTGATCCAGCCATTACATCCTCTCAGCTGTGAAATCATGAAGGAGCTATTATAAAAAAATTAAGGCTCTGTAAAGGTCAGCATTGACAATTTGGAGTACAGAATTTGGTTCCTAACAGCATTGGCACATTATTTCCCCCAATTCAGTTCACCTTCAGTTCTCTCTACACAAGTGCTTCACCCAATTTATCGTTGCTCCACTCTCATTCGCTTGCTTGATGCCTCAGCTCAGCTTAACAGCTGTTCCTGGAGGCACCAAGCTCTAAAACGAAGCTCAGAGGTAGTAGAGCCTTTAGTGTTATTTCTCCAAGACTATGGAATAATCTCACTTTCAAAGTTAGGCAATTTCCTTCACTTTCCTCTTCCAAAACTGTTTCAAAAATGCATTTTTATTTCAACACAAAAAGTTTCTTATTTTTTTCTGTTTTCATTATGTTTACACAGTTTTCACGTATGGCTTTTAATTGTTTTACGGTTTACTTTTGTTGTCGACATATGCAGGAATTTATCTTAACCACGGTTGTCTTAAAGTGCTTTATGAATAAAGTACTAGTAGTTGTAGTTATAGCTAAAAGAAAAGGCACATAAGAATGGATATATACTATAAGCAACCCCTGGGTGCAGAGAGAAATGTTCAGGGTATGTAGGTAGGTCGGTAGATTATTTTGCAGGTGGTGGCTGCGGCTCTTCCTGGGGTGCTATTGGAGGAACACCCTCCAAGAAGGTACAGAAGTGCTCTGGGGTGTTTAACTCGGGTTTCCTAAACAGTAAGTAGCATTTTGGGAAGTAATAAGCAACCACCAGCCCTAAATTACCTGCCAGAGTGAAATAAACATGGACTGTGGACTTCTCCTTAGACACAGTGTGGATATTGGCTGTCATGCCTGTGTAGACTGGTATAAATATCACCCAAATTACACAGTAGATCAGAGTAGAAAAGGTGATGTCCCTTGCAAGGTTATACTGGTGATGAGGCTTAACTGCCATGAAGGTTGACATGAATGACACAAGGGCCATTGCACCATTAAGGCCTTGCATGACAGCAAGTTTATCTGGAGACACAGGGCATGGCAAAAATGTCTCCAGGAAATTGATCTCCATTTTTGCCTTATACTCAGAAACAGTTGGTTCTTCAAGAACAAACCAGCCACAGAGAGCTCCTTGCACAGCACAGCAGATCGCCACAAACGTCCAGCTGCCAGGGCCTTGGATTTTAGGGAGGTGAGGGGCCACCATCTCTGGGAACTCAGTCACAAGGAATATCTGTTTATAAAGAAGAGTTTGCAGCTTAATTACTGGTCCTTTTTTGATTACCTGACATCAGATCTGACAAATGCAGTAAGATGAAGCAAGACTGTGTTTACATTTTTAAATAGGTAAACACTTAAAATATATTTTTAATTTACCAGAATTTGAGTAAACAGCTGTAAGAATGTTCACACTAAAAGAAAATGATTTGTAAGCATGTCTGCCCCCCTGAATGGAAATTTCTATTTTATCTGTCATGCAATTACTCTGCATCTGTATTTATCTTTTCTGCGATCATTTATGTTATTTTATATTTATAGCAAGGTTATTTATTTATTTTACGACAACAATATCTGTCAAATCCAAGAAAAAATTATGTAATTTTAAGTATTTGTAACCAAACTATTTTTTTCTTTTTCATTTTTTTTCTTGCTTGTGTAGTTACTAGAAAGTGCCACTTGGGTGCAGCATTGTACCTACCAGTACCCACCTGCAGTGAGATAGACAAAATAATGGAGAGGGCTATGGTTTGGAAAATAGTGATAAGTGGCAGTTGAAGATGGCACACCACATCATTACGCGGCCCAAGGAAGAGAAGCAGACTCAAACAGGCTCCCATCAAGCTTAGTAGAGCCAGAAAGGTCAGGACTCCCCCTGACGCCTTCACCAGTGGGGTCCCTCTGTGCAACAGGAACACGATGCTCACTGACACCTGACATATAAGCAGCACAAGCCCTGCCATTATAATCTTCAGAGCGTCAGATGAGTGCCATGCTAAAATTTCAAAAGTAGGGGGTCTGCAGTTAGTGCTGCGATCTCCAGACCAAGTACGATTAGGACACTTGGTGCACTGGATGTCATCTGTGAGGCAGAAATACAACAGAGCTTTATTTTTAGTTGAATGTAAAAAAAATGTCTAAGAGATAATCAAATCCAATTCAACTAAAACAAGTATTTTATTTATCCTAAAGATGATAAATAAAAAATAACTCTGAAATAAAACCATGGTAGTACCTTATCCTGTACAGATGGTGACCTAAACTTTGAATTGTGATTTTTGATGACCTCTCAAGGTTTTTATGTCCAAAAGATGTCTGTCTAAATTATTGTCAATGTTCTCTTGTGTGTGTGATGTCTTTGAAAATCCTATTAATCCATTTGTAATCAATAAAATCTGATTTGCTTCTCTCTCATTTTACACTCTTAAGTTGATTAACAATTCAAAGTCCTAGAATAAAGTTTACAATATTGTCTATAATAGATTACAGACATTTAGGGTCTTTCTGCAGTCTTACAGAGTTATAGAAATCATGCATACATGGTTATAGGATGTAAAATAACTGCAGATCTCTAAAGTTTGGCTTTGATTGGTAGAGATAGAAGATAAGCACCTCTTGAGGACTCCTTCCCTGGACCTCTGATACTTTCACAATGAAGAGAAAACTAAGTGAATAACCTACCAAGAATCTTGGCCTTATCATCCCTTGGTCAGACCTGATCTCCCCGTTTTAGTTTATTTTATATCTATGTTTCTCTGATGTGTTGTATTGTCCAAAGTGTTAAGTAGAATTTAAGCAGAATCCCTATCCTGTTTCTTGAAGATCTTTAATTTTTAATGCAAAATGATCTTTAGCTTTGAAGATGAGTTGAAAGTAGGCTAATAAGTGGTAGTCAGAACAACCAAACTAATTTTAAGGGCTCTAATTGGGCCATAACTACATGTGAGTCACAGGCCCAACCCTCCATTCAGTTCAATGTTTGGGTCGCTGTTGCTTGACAATCCAAACATCTCTCCAGATGCCATGCGAGTTGCTTTGGTCACATGTCCCAAGGTGTGAATTGCTGTGAAACATCCAGGAAAGACGAGTCAAAGCAGCCTCTTTGCGTTATTGTTCTGACTACTATTCAAAGGTTACTTACCTCCTACCCATAGTATTGAACCATATTTAAAAACTGCCTAACATGTTTGAAGTGTTCTGCAAACATGTTAACTCAGCATATTTCAATTAACCTGGTAAGCCAGATTGACAATGTGTAGCAATCTTAGTTTAGCTCTACATATTATCAAGTTGGAACTGCCCGGGTCAAGGAGAGATATTCAATGAAACTTTCTGAGTTGACTGGGTGAAGCAACAGCTTGTGATTACCTGCTGAAGTGTGTTTATAGCCAAATACAACTATAAATAAAAATATCTTTAGCAGTGGAAGCCATGAGAAACCACAATATATGTGTGTACATTTGTTACTATTCCTCTTTCCAAATGAAAAAAAAAAACTTAAATTCTGACCAAACAGATGTGATAGCATCAGCGACTTCTATGTCCTCCTAAGCTCCCATGTTTATTTGGGTTCAACTGTGGACGTGCTATCTTTTGCTTACGTCACAATGTCTTGCCGTAAATCACAACGCTGTGATGTGATATGCCCAACCCTTTTGGGTCAGTCTCCAATGGTTGGAGCAAGAGTGATAAAAGAGGGATTCTTGTGTGTTTGTAAATGCACAAATACTAAGAGGATTTAAATTGCATGCAAGATTATATGTCAATATAAAAGAGCTACATTTAACACTAACATATAAAACTTTCAAATATGTTTAAAAATTGCAAAAAATACAGAAAATCAGCTTTTTTTGGGGGTGGGGGGTTGATGCAAATTATTTAATGCTCGAGAAACAATTCAACCTTCAGTTAGATAGATTTTTAAGCTTGCTTTCATAAGGAGTGTTTAATGTAGCCGATGTGCCTACAGACCTCATGGTGATT
>JAUZNJ010033397.1:15512-38165 GCA_034780135.1 Jordanella pulchra
TTTTGCCTAAAGGGAGACAGCATTTCCCATGAGCAGTAGCATGGTAATTACCACATTGGGGTAAAATCCTGATCTCCCAGCTGCCTGCAGTTGGATTGAACTACATTTCTGTCTCCAGTGGTGATCAGGTAATGAATCTAACTGTGGCAAAATAATGTCATATTGTGATGTTGAAAATAAGAAACCTTTAACTTGGTTTTGCACTGTATTGCTTGCTCCATGATGTGCCCACAGATGTGCTTCAGTTAACAGCCTTGAAAAAGATAAACATGTAAATGTAAGGTTATGTTGGATAATTTCACAGTGTAGATCCCAACAGGAAGGTGTGACTTTGGCTGAATATCAACCCTGCACAATTTGCACAAATATACAGTCTCTTAGACAAACGTAGTCAAATCGACTTGGATCTGTATGACCAATTGGTAAAGGGGGGGAAACGACCTATGCCGTAAAGCAGTCTGGGAGTTTGCAGCTGTTTTGTGTGGCAGGGTTCCTGCCACCCTACTCAAAGTTGCTCAGTGCCGTCGGGCCATGACAGAGGTGTCATTTAACTAGTTGTAAGTCGACTTATAATCACAAAAGTTATGAAAATATTTTATAAAGGTTGAAATGTTTCATAATGTTGTTTTAACTCTTGTTGGTCACTGCCTATTTTAAAAAATATATCCTGAAAAAATGCTTATTTCTCATTCATACTTTAATCTAATCTTGACTCACTCATTTAGATAGAGGGACCATGGGTAGCTTTATTACCTTTATTTGCTTGGAAAGTGCCTTGTAAACAGTCTATGCAGTCATAGCAGCAGGAATGGAAACCTTTGACCCTGCGAACTTGGCCATCTTCACACTGTGCTGAGCAGGTTGATAGAGGAACCTGCAAAAGTTATTGAGGAAAAAAATAGAATTTATTCGTGAAAAAGGAAAAGCTTTTTAAGTTCAAGTTGCTTTAATTTGAAAGAAACCGCCCCTGAAATTACCGTTGAGTCGTTAGTGTGCCATTCAAAGAGGCTTTCATTTATGTTTAGTTGGTTTTGATGATAACGTCCCACAGTTTTGAAGCTAAACTCTGAATTGTTCCAGTTCCATTGTATAACATTATACCCTACATTTGGGTTACCATTTTCGTCGAATTCCAATATTCTGCCACTTATGTTCACCGAAGTATTCCTCATAACTTCCAAAAGCTGAAAAACAAGAAGTGAATCAAATGTTAATTAAAAACAAATAAGCTCATTGCTAATATTTGCTATTCCATTTAAAGGGCTTCTAACAAGTATTACCTTCCAGGGATAGATTTTTGTGTTTTCTCCCCACTTACATACATCTGAATCACACTGAAGCAACTCATGCAGTGCCTGAGCTGCACTGTAGACAGCAGAGTACACAGCAAAGCCCAGTCTGTCCACTCCTCGGTTATTTACCAAGCTGAGGTTTGCTGGAGAAAGGTTCGAGCACTGTGGACAGGGATTGTCAGGATCACCAGACTTGTGGATCGACTCAGACATGTTTTCCGTTTGCTGACTTATTTTTGTAAAGAGTGCTTCTGTATAGTTTGTTAGTAAATTCAGAGTATCCAAGTTGTCCATAAACCCAATGATTGTGCCAACATTTCTTATATTGGGGAGGGATATTAGTCGATTGTGGACGATCCAGCTTGAGCTGGCGATCCATACGCCGGTTAGATTACTCTTGATAACCTGAAACAGAGCGGAAGGGATGGCCTTTGACAATACTACATGTGTATCTTAATAGAAGATTTGTTTCTCTCCTTTTTTTCAGAGTGCCAACATTAAATCCATAAATGTGTCACTAAATGATGCAAATTCTAAACTTTAATATAAAGAAATCCATTATATAATCAACTAAAAATGTCAGCGTTGTCACATTTACAACTGCACAACTAATGATTTCATATTTCTTTAGCAGCAAATTATCTACCAATTGCATCGATCTGCATTAGCCATTAACATCTGCTAGCCATTAGTATGCTCCCGTCAATATAAAGTATTCGGTCTCAAACTGACATGATGTGGAAGAAAAGCTTTACGTTATTAGTCTACCTAAAAGAAAACGTTGCAGTAATAATTATATCAGGGAGCAGCAGTAACAATGAAACCATGTTATAATTAATTTCTTATTCACACTTTAGATACTATTTTAAGACATAAAACCTAAAACAATGGTTGAAAATATGGTGTAATATATGGTGCATAAAACTTATTTCGGATGTTAAATAAGACTAAGCTTTTTCTGATTTGACTTAAGAGGAATTACCAAATTTTATGACTTTGGTCACATTTTTTGGTACTCTTTCAGAAGCTGCTTACAGTAGTTTGTTGGAGTTTTGGCCCATTTCTCCTGGGGTAGCTGGTGTCACTGAGTTAGGTTTTGGGGCCAACATGCTCACACACACTCTTTTGCCTCCGCCTACAATTTGTCCATGAACTCTAAAAAGAGAATGCAGCTCAAACTAAACTGAAATTGCACTTTCCTTTTAGAGCGCATCTCTGTCCTGAATAGCAATATGGATACAATTTCCTATGCAGTTTACACCTGCATATAGCTTTTGTAAAAATACGAACATCTGGGATCTGAATAATAAATAAACTTAAAATGAATTAAACAAGTAGAGGACTAAATGATCACCTTATCTTGAAAAATGTGAGCTTCAGTAATCTATGCATATAAAACAGCATGACAGAGGAAAGTGGTAAAAAAAGAATAATATGATTATAATTACTAATTACTTAGGAAATGAAATAATTTGGGAAATCCTCATTAACATAAAACAGGAATCCGTAAGATTTATTTAATGTTAAAGTCAGAAAAAACTGGTTATAGTCATTTATTGTGTCTGTTATTAACTGTTATAATCATTTAAAGATTTATTAAATAGATTTGAAATGTATTTGTGTTTTTAATACATACATAATTTAATTCAAATAATGCTTTCTGAATACTTTTTAAACTTTTCTATTTATTTATGCTTGGCACCCTTATAGCACTGCATACAGCTTCACTGACCTCTTCGAAAAAGACGGCAGCCTGTTCCTGGAGGGCAAACACAATCACCACTTGGACCTCTGTTGTTTTGATGTTGCTAATAATGGTTTGGAGTGCTGGTCCAGGATCGCTGTACACCGGGATCAGGGCCTGATAGGCCACGCAAACAGACATATTCTCTGCTACTTTGGAGAACTGCTGCACACCTCGTTGTCCGTACTCCTCCTCACTTCCAATCACTGCAACCCAGGTCCAGTTGAACCTGTTCATAAGATGTGCCATGGCATCTACTTGCCATTTATCGCTGGGCACCGTGCGGAAGAACGATGGGTAAAGAAGGTTATCGCTGAATTTGTCACTGGTGGCGCCGTAGCTTATCTGGAGGAAAAGATTCACATTAAAAATAATCTGAACTAAAGAAAAAGCACAACTTTGAGATTAGCGCACCTCAGGTAAAGATTTGATGAAATTATGAATTTAACATCTTCAGAGACATAACACTAGTTCTAAAACAAAATAGTTTTTTATTTAAAAATGTTTTAAAATTTCATACAATATGACAATTATGAAGAAGAGCAGTAGAAAAAATGTGTTATAAAAATATTGCAACTTCTTAATATAATTTAATTAAAATTACAGATTTTCAGACATTTAAGGAAATATCCATATATTACTTAAAGTAGTTAATTGTTTGAAAGTTAATTTGGGGGACTTCAGTGAGAAGCTTTGTGTTCTTTTTAATGCTTTTTGAGAGTTCTCTAGTAATTTCATCCATAATCCTCCAACATGTATATTCAATTATTGACTTTAAGGTTACCTTTAGGTGTGAGTGCATGCATCAACCCAAGATTTGTCCTGCCTGTTACCTCCTGCCTACTGTAACCCTGCCTATAGTAACTTTTCAATTTTTAGTTAAAAAACCTGTAAAACAATATCTTTATTTTGTATTTATATCCGAAGCTGATTCATATGATTATTACATAATACACAAAAGGATTAGTACAAATGTATAACTTATAAAGTAATTAAACTTCATTCAGATGAGCCAATTTTAAGACTTGTTTGGACATTAATACAGATCCTTTAGATCTTTCAAAAGTTTTTAAGATAATTATCATGAACTGAAGTTAATTGTGCAAGCAGCTAAAATTCCATTAATAAGCCTTTAAGTATTGACTGGATTGCTAAACTTCTGCTAGTACGGTGTTACTGCCATGTCTCACACTCTATAGATAAATATTTCAGATCAATATTTCATTCTGCATTTTTTCTCTTAAGATTTTGAGTTATAAATCTTATTTTAATTAAATAGTTTATTAAAAAAGAATAATTAAATATTTAATGGGATGCAAATGTTAAAACATTTTGAAAAATTCATTTTTTTTTTTCCAATAAGTAAATAAAAGACATTTAGTGCACTAGTATCCAAACCTGCGGCATCAGAAAAAACCCCAGAAGTTTTCCAATGACTGACACCATTTCTGAGGTATAAGGACCAATGACGGCTGATATGCTTGTTTCATAGTCGGTGTAATTACACTCCACAGAAAGAGCTTTGTTTGTGTTGTTTGTTTTTTCGGTGAGGAAGGAGATTGTAGGCTTCACAATGATAGAGGAGTGTTTGCAGGTGTCGTAGATTTTATAACCCAATTTGATGCCTGGGAGCAGATCCTGTTTTGCGTTGATCTCATCCACAGCATATTTCATTACCAGAGCGAGGCCTAATCCAAGTTCATTTAAACTGTGAGGAAACATATAAGAGTAAGAACATGTGTGAATGTGTACTTAGGTCATATTCAAAGACAAAAACGTAAAAAGTTAATGGTACTCATAGTTATATTACCTCTCACACTTGATGCTGTTTGGCTCAGTGATGAAACTGATGTTGTTGTTTGTTTGTTGGTTAATTGGAAAAAGTCCTCCAAGGTTTACATGTCCAGGAAAACTGAAAAGGTTTGTGGAGATGTTTTGGAACCATTCAGGTGAGCTCCCGCTGCTGCATAGCCTAAACACCCAGCACACAAAACACAGCAGTGAGAAGCGTGAAACCATGATGCTGATAGGCTGGAGACTGCTGCTACAGTCTGGGAAACAGAGCACATATGTGTCAGCATGTCAAGAAATGTGGCTGCATGCAAATTCACCAGAAAATGCCCTGACACTATTCTGTATGGAGTCCCAGGAGTGCCACAACAATAACAAAAAGAAAATGTTCTTAAAAACACAAATCATTTCATTTCATTTACAATCATAAAAATCAAATCATATAATGTTAAAGGGATAACAGAATGCGGTGTATCATTTAATTGCAATTATATATATATTTTTTCTAATTTTAATAATTTCCCATTGAATTTTTTTTTCATTTTTTTTTCCCCCTTTCAGTGTACACCCAGGAAAAGCCAACAATCTATATTTCTCAAAAGCGAGTAAAAAAACACTAAAAACAGATGTCGAAATACTGACCCTGAAATTTGTTTGTAAAAAGACAAAATACAAGTGTAAAAATTAGGAGTTCAGAACTCATGCATGCATTGAGTATTCATATTCAGCAGCCTTGCAAGTCTCCAATATGCCTGATTTTGTTTCACAGCAGAGTAGACGACTACTCTGCTTGTGAGGTGTCCTTTATGTTTATCAGAAAGACAGCCTGCAGAAAGAAATTCAGAAGGGCAGCAAATAATAAATGCAAATAGTCCTTTGTAATACCTGAGGTAAAAGTCTACACTACTTGTGTGCAGGATGTGTTGGATCTGCAGAGATGTTAGTTTTTCTTTTTTCGGACCCTACAGATGTACAAGTCCTAGATGGAGGGTAGGACAGCCTTGAAAATTCGATCTTCAGAACTAATTATTCTTTGCAGTCTGTATCTATTGTTTTCTTGCTAAACCATACTGGGATGGATGAACATAGGATAGACTGAATGATGGTAGAGTAGAAGTACAGTATGTGAAAGTACAAGTGCTATCTATACACACTCTCAGAAAAAGGGAACAGTCAGAGTACACTTTGGTCCCCTGAGGTACAGTTTGAACTTGTGTACCTTACATGGCTAATAATTGGAATTTAAGGCAAAAAGTAGTTCTTTTCACAGGGTTGGAAAGGTGAATTTTTGTTCCCAAGTAGTAAATGGTACATACATGTACTCCTTTTTTAGTAATTTGAGGGTACAATGTCAGAAGATGGAGAAGAGGGAAAAATGATAAGACAGTAATTAGAAATTAATGCTCTAATGCAGATTTTACATAATAAAATAAATGCATAGATACAATATGTCCTCGACATTGAAACCATATGGGTTCTTTGTGGTAAAATGCTGATTCCCCTATCAGTTGACCACCACTTTCATGTATACAGAGTAAAGGTTGATGAAGAACAGACTGAGACAAAATACACATAATCTGTTGATGACATTTTGTATTATTAAATGTTTAAAGTTCTTAATTTAAAGTCAGTTTCAGATGGATGGTACTTATGCCTGGTTATGTACTGTACTTTAATGACCAATCTGGTTGAATCAAACTTTCATGTTTTGCCACTAAAGCAATAAGACAGCATGCTTTTAGCAGGTGGTCTTAGACAGCATCAGTCATTGTCTTATCTCTGGAGTTCTTCACTGTTTTCTATTTAAATTTTTTCTGTGCTCTCATATAATCACTTATAAAGAGATCAAAATGTTACTTTTTGAGGGAACAATTTAAAAACTCTTATTCATTTCGTAAGATTTTGGATAATTTATTTTGATTTACATAAATATCAGGTTTAAGACAGAGTTCCCCAAGTCTGAATATCTAATTTGACACAGCAATAAAACATTTGTTATGGTGGTAAATAACATCTTTTACAGACACCCTTTAGTGATAATTTTACTCATTATTTGGGTTTAACTGTAAATTGCGCAAAGGCAACACAAGGGCTTTTGTGTCAGCATAGTTGACTCAATTTTCAGCTCTGTACGTCTTTGTTTTGTGGAAGCACAAGGTTCAGTTCTAAACCCTATCATTTTGTTTCTATGTACTTTAATCAAGCTCTGTCTTAAAAAAAACTGCACTTCTTTAATACTATGTAGAGTTACAATTGTTTTAATAAAATATATTTCATTCAGTATCCGGTTTGTGCAAAGTGGCATTTCTGATCCACCCATCAAAATGTCCTTTCGCTCCTTAAATGGAAAGCACTTTTGCAAACCTGGGAGGGGATATGAGCAATGATTTTCAATAGGTTATGTTTTTTTAGAATTGCTTTTCCAAACTTTGGCAGATATTGAAATTAAACCCGATTCTCACAAGGCATCACTTAGAAGAGGAGATTCATGCAATTGTTACAACAGCTTTTTAACATCAACTTTGTTTCTCTGGTTTTAAACACAGTGTAAGATGACCACTTTCTTTCAATTTGTCTTTTTTTCGACTAGTGTTATGTATTGTGCATGTTTTGTAAGCCTGCATATACTTATTTAGATATTTAGGGAACAGAACTTTGATTCATCTCTGTTTTTTCTTTGCTTTTAAAAGAAAGTAGGGTAGGATTTAAATCAAATTGATATAACTCTATAATTATAGCTTTCATCTAGTTTAAGTATAGTTCATTCCATTTTATGTTCCTGTGAGCCGTTGAAGCTTATCTTTCCGGAGAATTTACCTGCCATTTGCTTGTGGTTCACACCGGGGTAGCTCTCTGGCAGGAGATATTCACACTTCAAATTCCTTTTAACCTACTTACCCAAGGTTGTTTTCACAACAAACCTCTTCTGTTGTCAAAATTATGTTTCTACATGTTTAACATCAATATCATGGACTATTCTTGAAAGACACAGGTTGTTAATGGTGCCACCACAATTTAATGAAACTTACAAACATTTCTGTACAATTATAATGTGCACATAAATGTTAGAAGGCAAGGTTGTTTTGATCTTTCATTGCACGTTCCTGTTTTTGTATCAAGTTCTGTATTTACCACAGTGTAGATTTTGCATGCTCTTTTGCATGAAGTGTTCATCTGCTGATATATTTCCTTCCAAGATATTTGCATAAACCTACAAGGGACATATATCCTTGCAAATTAGTTTTTGATGAAATCTTTAATCAGGCCTGACATCTCGAGATTAACTGTGTTTACCAGGCAAAAGAAACAACACAGCTTTTTCACAAATTATATAAAATTTTAAAGAACTGTTTCAATTTGCACTTGTTTAAAACAGTGATGGCAACATTTAACATATCTGATAGGAAATGGAAAAAAGGGGAAATACAAGCCTAAGTTCTCAATGAGTACCTAAACTATTCATTAAGGCAAAGTACACATTTCTAATGACACATATCTAATTAGGTGTGAATTTGAGATGCTTCTTTAGTTACATTTATGATAAAACTTCCCTTTTTATACTAGGAAACATGAGATGAACAATATTTTCTCCCCTAAAACTTATCTCAGGGTGAATATTTCAGTGAGTAAATTTGTTTTGTAAACACCAATTCAGTGACATTAACTTGCACCTTCCTAACTCTCTAGCCTTCTGCACCTGTCTGTTCCACCTCATGTTCCACCACAGATCCTTCTTTTGGTTCCTATACAGCCAAAGCATGCTTCTCCCTTTTGTACCCCATCATTGTGGAACAGTCCAAATACAAAAATCATCAATGGAAATAAGATTAATTACCAATAGAGGCCTGGATTTTGAGTCACACACAACACTATAGTGGAAAAACATACTACAGGCTGATCCATTAAGGACATTTCATTGATGTAATGTCCTTAAAACAGGTCAAAGTGAGGCTCAGTATTGTGTATGACCTCCATACAATGCCGGTGTCATGCTCCTGATAAGTTGGTAGGTGGTCTCCTGAGGGATCTCCTCCCAGACCTGAACTAAAGCATCCAACTCTTGGACAGTCTGTGGTGCAATGTGATGTTGGTACATGGATTTTGCATCTTGCAGGAACTGCTGACCAACACCAGCCACACGAGGTCTAGCATTATCCTGCATCAGGAGGAACCCAGGGCCAACCGCACCGGCATATTGTCTCAAAAGGGGTCTCAGGATCTCACCTCGGTACCTAATGGCAGTCATGCTACCTCTGGCAAGCATATGGAGGGCATTATTGACCCACTCCCAGACCAGTCATGCTGTAAGATGTTGCAGGCAGAAGATCACTCTCCACACTGTCACGAACAGCACAGGGCACCAGTGGCGAATTCACCAATCCTGGTCTTCTCTGACAAGCGTCCTGCATGTTGTTAGGCTTTTAGCACAACCCCCATCTGTGGGCATCGGGCTTTCATACTATCTTCATGGAGTGGTTTTCTAACAGTGAGAGCAGATACCTGCTGGAGGTCCTTTTGCAGGGCACCAACAATGTTCAAAACTGACCAAAACATCACCTTAAAGCATAAGTACTGAGAGGCGGTCTGTGGTCCCCACCTGCAGAACCACTCCTTTATTGAGTTTGTCTTGCTAATTGGCAATTATTTTCACCAGTTGTCTATTCCATTTGCCCAACAGCATGTGGAATTGCTTGTCAATCATTGACAGTTTGATTTTGCAGAAGTTTGATTGAATTGAAGTTATATCGTGTTGTTCCCTTTATTTTTGAACAGTTTATATATCTATATCTATATATTGATATAGATATAACCTGACATTGGAAAGTAGTATCAAATAATGCTCAAAAAGCATATCTTCTACATAAAACTTCAAAAATAGTGAAAATCAGGAAGTGAGGGTGCTGTATAAATCCATTCACACTAAACACTCCTTACGGAAGCACATTAAAGACAAAGGCAAATCAGAAACTCCTTAATTATATTAAAGTCTGAAAAACAAGTGGGAATTTGTCGGTGCTGATCTTTTGTAGGTTCACTTTCATGCAAAATCTCAAACAGGATCAACTTAGGGAGTGGTATACTATTTGCTTCACATGACTAAAGAATCAGAGGTTGAATGCGAGGTGCTCATTTGATTAGGAAATTGTGGAAAAAAACCCACAATGTAAAGTAAATACAGCACAAAGTTTTAATTGCCATATGACTGGAGATTGGTCATGAGCAGTTGAAGATGAAAAATGCAGTTTCGCATCCCAACCACAAACATTTTAGATGCACCCCTGCAGGTTCCATTCATAACTTTTCTTGGCCTGAAGTTTTTTTTATGTAATCTTTGAGAGCTGACCTGATTTGAAGGCATGTCAGTTACAGGAAGGGTTTGTTCCTGAATATAAAGGGAGGTATTCTATTGCCTATCTTCTTAGTCATCTTGACGTAAGAAGGCTGATGATGAAATCCAGCGCTTTTCTTATAGTGCTGCCTCTCTGTTTTCCCTAACTACACCTCATTCTTGCGCCCTTGGAGGGATATTTGAAGTTTGATCCTCTCAGTGAATAGTTGGGCTCAGTTTAGATTAGAATCTTTATATGCTCAAACTGCTCTGCTTCTGAAACATTGCTTCAACTTGTACCGTGTTGTACAGTCACGGTAAACTCTCACAAGTGATGTTTGTCACCGTCACACCAATGCACTTTACAGTTTTGTTTCACAACAGGTTTTTTCTTAGCTTCTGCACTTTTAGTCTAATAAAGTATCTATATCCTTTGAACTTTTCCATATTTTGTCTCTTTATATCTAAAAACTCAAGATCATTTGATATGAATTTTACATGATAGATCAGCAAAAAGTTGTACATATAATTGGAAAGGAAAATTATAGTTTTTAAAATCTTGACAAAAAAAGTCTGAACTTTGTTCTGTGTAAAAGGTTTATCTTCATCTCATTAAAGGTCTACCCCCAATTGATCTAATACATCCAAATAAAATTCAGTGCAACTAATTCAACTTTGCAAGCTGGGCTGAGATGTGCAGCACTCATATTTAGTTCCACACATCTGGTACTGCTCCAGTTGAATCCGATCGAACAGAAGGGATATTCAGCAGACCCTTCAGAGCTGATTGGGTGATGCGACACTGAGTGCCGGCTACCAAAGTTTGGTTTTATCCAGTCAGAATAAAAAAAGAAATATTGCCACACCTTTAGAAACCACTGCAATGTACATTTTTTACTCTGGCAGCTGTTTCTTAAAGAAGAAATTGGGGATTTTTATAAAACGGATGCCATAGAAGCAGCTCCACGTATGACCTCCTGCGCTGCCATGTTTATTTAGGTTTACTTGTGAGCTCTTGCTTTCTTCACATCTATATGTCCCTGCCTTAAACCACACTGCTTTAATGTAACTGGCCTTGATTTGGGTAGGTCTCCAATGGTTAAAGAAGAAAAAGATGAATTTTCATGTGTCTGTGAACGGACAAATACTGCAAGAATTCAAATTGCAGGCTAGGTTAAAACCAACTGCCTTCAAAATATATCTTATTTGTAAATAGAGTCCAGATGTTTGTGTAAATATAGTTTTTAATGAATGCCTCAAAGGTTTGGTAGAGACCAAAGAGAACAAACATCGTAAAAACCAGGTTCAGAATGCAGCAAAAATGCTTAATTAAACAGAATGTATACTGATCACTCATTATACTGTAAAAGAAAAGTAACACTGTATGTAATAATTTACATAAATAAAATTCAAGTGATGTTATTTCTTAAGTGTAATCTTTTGAAAATGTCAGTTTTAAATCATCCGTATTGCATATAATATCCTTTGAAACTGCAAGTACAGACAATTACACTACCTAACCACTAGATGTCAGATGTTTGCACTTTTTAAGCTAAAGGCACAACAAACTCTTTGCATTGTTAGGGAATCCTCTTCTAATCTGTCTTTTTACTCGCCCACACAGATTAACTATGGAGGCCTGAGGGAAGTAAATGAGAGGTTTTGTGTTGCTGATAACAAAGTAAACATGGAGCTGTTCATCTGTAGTTGTATTGGTAGCAGACACCGCACTTTGGGTGCAATCCTAAGGAGTCAACCTGCGTAAAGTTGAAATAATTGTGTCAGGCTTTTGTGCATGTTTTGTTCTGTTACCCTGACACCCTGTTTCCTGTGTCAGACTGTAGCTTTTCAGGGTTAAAGCCTTATCACCTGAAAAGGAGGGAAAACTGTTGCACAACACTCATGTTGAAAAAACTCAAGCATGGTTTAGGTTTGCTCTAAAATACTACACCACTGGTTCTTCTTTTGTCTGCTTCAAAACAAAAGTGACTGCTGGAGAATACAGTGTGAGCTACACTCCGTTCCTTAGAGACACCCAGGAATACCACCCACTGTCCCTTGTATCCGTTCTCCCTCTTTCCCTGCACCAGACCCAGCTAACCCCCGCCACTCCAAAGACACACACACACACCCACACCCACACACACACACACACACAGACCCCCCACCCCGCTCCCCCTTTGCTGCTTGCAGCATATCCGGGTAACTCTAATCTTCATAGCTGGCCCAAGAAACACTGGGCCCGTTGTTGACATGCTGGCAAATTATTAGCCAGCCGCTCTGTGCAGAGCGAGGACATCTAGCATGCCAGCAAGTTTCTGCAGCCAGCCAAGCAGCAAAATGCTAAACGGAGCTACTGGACCATCTGTTTCAGCTCTGCACTGCTGTAGAGGAAACATGGGAACGCTGGGATTTCATGTTGAGGTTGTAAAGGTGACTAGTCGGGTAGAAGCAGCTTTAGTTTACTAACCTCCCACCTCCTAATGTGTCATTTCAGTCTGGAGAGGGTATTTTTTTTACCTCACCCTGAAGAGTTAAATAAAGCAATCATCCTCCCCCTATTTTAGCAGAAAAACTTGTTCTTCTTCGTGTTTGCAATGTGTGTGCCTTCGTGTATGTGCAGCCTAAAAGTGTGTCGTAATCTCTGGTTATCCATAGATCCACATGCGCAAAGAAATGTTTAATGTGGCATAGCTTATTTATATTATTTTACCTGCAATTGTTTCACAAGAAATACTTCCTTTTGGTTCTAACCAATTAAAAACTGATTTGCTCATATTTTGTTTTTATTTTTTATTTTTTTAAGGTTGGACTAATTTCCCTTCAACCTCACTAAGTTAATATACCTGAACTCACACCCCATACAAATTAACCAGGTTCTTAGAAGTGTGTGAGCTCTAGAAACACTGTGTTTGCTCTCTCTATTAACTGACCCTCAGGTGAGCACAAATGGGTTATAGTGCCTGGCTTTTAAAAGTGCATGGCTCAGTTTCTGCCAGTCTGATTGGCGACTTACACACGCTCACGCTTGACTAATTCACTGCAGCCTGTGGGGACAAAGCAGTGAAAACTTTACAAGCCCTTTGGATAATAAGAGTAAAGTTTTTTACACTCTGCTGGAGAATTTTATTGTGTTATGCCAGAAAAAGTAACTGGCGAACATAAGAGTTGTAGGGAAATAACACCAAAGAGGAACTAGTCAAAGAATGACCAAATGCCTTGAACTCTGACATGACCTCAGTGATTGATTCAGTTATTTATCACTTTGTGCAAATGAATGGTGTTATCCCTGATGTGCAAACTCTGGTTACTTTTAAGGACAAATGAACTGACAAGTGTGTGTCCTTGTGTTGTAGAACCACATGCAGATCTGCACATGACAACAGCTTTAAAGAAAACAAAAAACAGCAACTACGAATTTGAGAAAACGTTTCAGAGCTCTATGTATATTACTCAACATTTTCCTTTGTGTTTTTAGTATCTTCACCAGTCATGGGATGATGTGCATTACTTTTCTTTATAAATGATAAAGATGGGAATCTTTTTTAATAAAATGTAAGACAGGGGCACCATGGAAAAAAAAACAACCTTATATGTACCAAAAGGAGATTATTTACAACCAAAGTAGAGTTATTACAACATTTATTTCATAGCTTGTTGTTTTTTCATGAACTGTGCTTGCTTGGGAAAAAACAAAGCTAAGACACCCAGACAGAATAACGGACAAAGCAGTGATGAATATAATTATGTTTGCATTGCAAGAAGCAACTGCTGATGATAAAATAACAAAGAAGAGGGAAAAGGGAAGAAAACAAACTCAGCCACACAGTGGTAAACCATGGCCACACCAGTATGCAGAAGTTGCCAAATTTGAGCAGAGTTGGAGATCTACAAATTCCAAGTGGACTTAAGATCTGCTCAAGAACATTATGTAAATATCTTAAATGCAATAAGCTTCAATCTGTAAGCAATCTTTAAATCCAAGCATCACAAAGCACAAGGCAAATTGTTGAATGTTATGGCATGAACCAGACTGTCAGTGCATATCTCTAGGTTGTGAGAATCATGAAGCTTTATCCAACTACACCTAAAATGTGTTATAATTATTATAACACGGCTAGTAATAGTAGACAGCAGGAAATAATGTCACTTGCAACCCCTTTATTTCCGGAGTGCAATATTCCCAGTGGTGCATCCCCACACCCCACTTTGCTGCAGCAGGGTCCTTCTCGCCTTATCTGGTCATTAAAAGGTGTTTCGATACTTATTTGAGTGGCACTGTGCTAAATGAAGCATTCAATGGAGGTATTTAATGTTCTGCGTGACTATGCAAAGGCTATGCTAGGCCTCTAGTTCCAGTTAAAATAGATGGGGATCAGCAACAAACAAATACAATATGAACAATGTCATGCTTCCAATGATGTGGGAAGCTGTCTGAAAATGGCCTCTTGTAGCTCCAACATGGCATCATTCAATAGGAAACGGATGCAGGGAACTTGACAGCTTTCATGCGACCCTGATCTTAGCCTTTTGAGATAGATTACAGCTGAAACGTTAGTGTCGGACTTCACAATTGCTGTACTGAAAAGATATAAAAATATTCCTAAGGACACACTTACCTAAAGAAAAAGTATTGCTGTTATGGATAATTCAACTCTATGTTGAAGTCAATGTATTAACACTAATTCTAATTTAATGTAAATAGATATAGAGAGACACCTAGTTGTGGCCATACAGGCCACGCGCTTGTGCTGTGAAACATAATCTGCCGCCTGTGGTGGCAGTATTGTACTGCCAGAATAGTGCCCCGGACCCTAATGTTGTTGATAGAAGTACACTGATGGCAATAAAGCACTCAAACTAGGGGATAGTGACAAGTCAATCAACTGCTAGAACTTATGTAATCTTTTAAAATCTAATAATATCATATTTGTTTATTTTTAGCAAAATTTAATCTAAGATTAAGACACGAAAATGCGTCCTCACTTGAGGTTTCACTACCCAGTTTTGGCAGCTGGACATTTTCTGGGCACTTTTATGTGTCCCATTTAGGTGTATAAACAAATGCATTGCATAGCCTGATAGTGTTGTTGTATTGCATCAGCCACAATGTAAATGATTAATTTTTATTTCTAAGGACGTCAAATGCGAATAAAAACGATCGTAAAACTAGTTGTTTGGCTCTCAGACAAAGTTTACCTGCTTCTTACAGCAATTCATTGGCATGTTGGTTAGGTAAAAACCTTTTTTTGCACTCAAAGTAATAGCATAACTTATCAAATTCTGCTAAAGTTTCTTTTAAGCATCTTTGTGGTGGTGACAAATGAATCTGATCTTGAATGAAAACCAAAACAACTTTTATTCTAACTTCATGCTTGTCTTGTTGGACTGTGCGTGCAGCTAGGCGTGTGTCTGCCAGAGCGTGTACATGCCCTGAGTGGTGTCATGTTACCAAAAACTAACCTCTCATCTGTCACCCTTCATCCTGTGACTCATCAGACGAGTTATCTATAATCTGTGAGTTGGTTTGCTTCATTGCTGTGCGTGAAACCTGCAGCAGCAGGTAAAGTGAAACATTTCCTATACAGCAGAGAGATAGGAAAAATGATCCATGGTGAATTGATTTTTAAGCTTTTTTTAATATAAAACCTGGAGTTTTTATCCTAGAGAGGTAACAAAAGCTGTATTTTAAACCATTTAATATAGAATAGGCAAAAACAACACCAAGACACAAATAAATATTGATGTTGTTTTATTCACTGTTTGGCAAATGGAAGGTTTCATAATGAAGTGCAGTGTAGTAGAGTCAATAATCTTTTCTAAATTTTCTGATAATGTAGTCTATATATTTTAGTCTCATGCCAAGACATTTTTGTCACTGTTTGTCTTTTTCAAAACAAGTGGCTTGAGCATTACAACTCCATATATTCTGTGTATAAATGTTACTGCTTCAGGATTGTAACAATCATGCCCCAGATTCTCTGTTGGGATGAAAATTCACTTCTGCATTGCAAAAGCTTTGCGTTTGTAACTATTTAAGAGAGGTTGATGTGTTTTGTGATTTTTTTTCAGCCAATATTTATTTGATCTCATGCATATTATACGTTTATGAAACACAGAATTTTCGTCTCAAGGTGGTCAGATAGAAGGCATACAAAATAGTTTGAGTATTTTTTTTTTTAATGTAGAAATAACCCAATAGAATCATACATTTTACATGCTTTACCTAAATACACTCACAATATGACAATAGGGTCCGAAGGTGCATCACAAGTTACATGCATCCCATTAACTGCATGGACATAGCAGAGCTTCATGCTTCACATTAGCTGATAACCTTTTTATATTTCTTCTCTATATTTAGACCCAACCTACAACAGGTTTTCTTGTTAACTATAAACGTAGCTTGATACGAAGGCACATACATTTTGATTCATGGCTTTGCGATTTGAACATGTTTAGGATTTATATACTTTTTCTGTTATTCTTTTAACCTAATTTGCTTTCAGTCTTTGATTCAGTTTTCTCAGTTGTGTTTATCTTTCAATTGTTTGGCAAGTAAAATGTTTCACATCTTTCTTTTTTTGTAATTTGCTTTGCTTGCATTTGTTTGAAGCTTTACCAATAATAACACATTATATATTGGGACCATTTTATCTTGCTGAGCTCTCCTAAGCTGAATTTTGTTTAAAAGGGAAGATTCTCTCATATGACAACCCCCTCGGTTATGCATGGTGGTGGTGACCTAAAAGCAGTACATTTATACATTTTAAATCTATGCAGAGAAATCAATGCATAACAAAAAGAAAGTATAACTTGTGAACAGATGTCAAGGTAAGTTAAACTGTGTTCCAAGGTAACTTGAAGAGGAAAATAAACAATAAAGTTGTTTCAGACATATCCTGCTCATCCTCAGAATGTTCCTTCTTACATGTTAAGCCAGGAGACAACTCTGTTATCCAAAAATAAAAGTGCTCCTCCTGTTATAACAGTGACCAGAGCGCTGACAGCTTAAGAAAAGTTTCATGAGATGCTCCAGATCAGAAGCAATAGCATGCTCAACAATAACATTGTTTTCAAAAGCTCTCTCTGTCCAAGCCTCATTTTAAGAGAGGTAGCCTTTTATTGAGCAGCTGGAAAAACATCCTATGAGTGGGTGGCTCAATTTGAACAGTAAGAAATTGTTGTCTCTGCATTTTGAGCAACTGATGGTGCTGTGTGGAATTTTCCCCGGCCAGACTTATGTAAGAGGCTCATCTAACATAGGTCAGAGGATAGGGGTCATATAGATAAAAACAAAACCGCAAAGAGAAAGAAGAATAGCTAGAAAAAGCTAGAGAGTAACTGGAGTGAATATGGCAACTACGTAGAGGGGGCACATACTGATCATAAGCAGATAATCAGAGGGGGGGTGAGAGCTCAGGATGTTTGGTGCTTCAAGTACGGTCTTGACTCTGCTTGTTGGAAGGCATCTAATTTAGGCTGTTTTGTCTCAGGCTGAACCCTGTCACCCAGCTCTTACATCCAAGGAATGAGTCACAAACCGAGCCTGTCAGTCAGCAGATGAGTTGATGAGGTTTTATTAAAAAGAGGTGTGTCTTTCACTCTGACTCAATAATTGCTTCCTTCTGAAGACAGACGGGGATCAGCATCTGCTGTAAAGAACAGAGAAGGGGGCAACATGTTAGAGTGAGAGGCTGCCTGTTTTTAGAAACATACCAGCTGCTTTGGACCCTTTGGATGTTTGCCTCCTACCCCCTCTGTACAGGTTAGGTGCCTAATGCCAGCGGAAGCACAGTCTTCTTAGGAAGCCTGACTCTGCTTCCCCTCATAGTTCTTTCCCAACTCTCATCACATGCTAAGACACACTTCAATATATTTGATGATTAATGGATGACTGTGCGTTTTTTGTGTTTCCGTTTCTCAATAAACTCTGTACTCATCAGCAAAACAAATGGTAAAATGTAAGACTAGAGTGGGAACAGAAAATTTAATATTTCACATCGTTTCACATCAAAACCACGAGTGTTAGTTTATTTGAACATGGATGATTCTCAAAATGAATAACACATTAAAGCCGGCTAGTCCCAACCAATACAGACCTATGATGCATGTCTTTCCCCTTTTTCCAATTTTTTTTTTTCTGTCAGACCAATTTCAAAAGAAAGACCATTCATGGTACAAGAAAGTGGTGAGGATTACAGAGGTTTAGGTAAGTTTAGAAAACAATATTCTAATAATTTTTAAAGACTGATTGGACGATTTCTAGAGACAGATTAAGAGCATTCCTAGAGCTAAACTTCTAGACCTGAAAGTCTTAAGATGCAAAAAACTGTATTAAAGGTTTACCTTGTAGTAGGATTGTCCTTAACAATATGGATCATTTACTACCATTATTTATACAAGCTTTGCAGTATTGTTGTGTAGCAAGTGGCTATCTCCTGATGTCATTGGGCAAGAGGCAGGGTACACCCTAGAAACATTTTTATAACGTTTTCAATTTAAAGCTGTTCTTTTTATGCAGAAGTCAAGAAAACATATGTGTCCATATTGGCATTCTCAAATATCAATATTTACATCACATTTACATTGACTGAACTTATTTAGCACTTTTCTATTCATACTATCAAGTCAAAGCCCCACATTTAACTCTATAGCCTGAATAACTAAGTTGCACTTACTACTGTGCCGACATTCATACACTGATACACAGATCAGTAGCTTAAGTGGCTTGCCCAGGGGCACAGTGACATGTGATGAATGGGAATCCAGAATCAAGCTCAACTTTTAGATTATACCCGAGATGCCAGTCCAGCCTCTGAAACAGTCAGTGGATGCGATGAAAAAAACAAAGCAGGATTAAACCTGAAATAGAGTCAAGCTGTATTGGACGCTACTTTGAGGTATCTTTCGTGTACAGCATAACTGCCCTGGCACATGTAGGCAGCCGTCTATGGTATTATGCAACTAACGCAATGAATTGTTAAAGTGGGTGTTTCTTATTCTTTTAATGGTCATAACTTTGTCTAACTCTTTGTAACATCCGAACCACGTAGTTAGTATTTTAAATTATATAGTGTTTGTTCAGAATGAAAAACACAACTATTGTTTGTCTTTGCACTGATCTTACACAATAAAAATGTTGTTTTTCTAGTTTATCTGGTGTTGAATCACACCATATATAAAAATTACTCAACTTTCTACAAACAGGATAGAGATCTTTAATTTTAGTTTGAAAGTCCTCATACAAAAACAGCATAATTTTACCATAATTCATTTTAAAATTTACCATGAGCTCAGACTATAGCTTATTATATCTTCAATGGAGGAAATGGTGGATCGAACCTAAAATGCTCTTCTGGCAAAAAATATATAACTAAGTTGTGCTAAAATTGCCTCCAGTTAATCCTAAGTAATGAAATCCATTAAAATTGGAGGCATTTATTTGTTATTTTATCAGGATGCTCAACAAACTTAGAGGGAATATATAGGAATTCCTTTCATTTAACCCAATCGGAAAACCTGCGCAATCATAGGTTTTCTCTGGGTGCTTTTGATTTCCTCCCACACTCACAAAGCCTAGTATTGAAGTAATTGGTCTCATTACATTGTCAGGACTTAGAGAGTGAATGTAAGGTTTAACATTAGAAATGTTCTGTTATCTTATTCAATGAGCATATTAAGCCACGTTACAGACAAAATTATTAAAGTAGGTCTCTGTGCTCCATTTTTGTTTTTTCAGGGTGCTTGAGTCTATAATGGTTCAAGTTAAGTTAATTGGTCACTCTGAACTGCCCTTGGCAGTAAGTGCATGTGTGCATGGTTGTGTGTCTGTGCTGACCCTATTATCTACCAATCTGGCATAGTGTTGTGTAACATATCACTCACCAAACAGCTCCACCACCCCTTCAACCCTGACAGCTGTTTAAGCAGGTACAAAAACAGGATGAGTGATACGCGAAGAAATGTAAAAAAAAATAATTAGATGTCATTTTGATTGTTTTCCGTGAAACGCTTCTATGAACCTGAGCAGCATGTTCCTCATTATCCATCTGTATGTTTTTTTCTGTAGCAGCAGACAAACAAGACAAGGCTTGTAGGCCTAAGTGAAAAATATGTCTGCACATTTTCAACTTGTCAATATATATTGTCTTTTGCTTAAATCCGGATTGTCCTGGGAGTCTGCCTTTTTTCCTTTTTTTTCTTTCTTTTTTTTTTTTTTTTTTACAGTTTTCTTAGAAACTAAAACATTGTTACACTCTTTTCCCCCTCCGGATATATATCAGGACAGTTGGACAATTGCATCTATTCTAAAAATATTCAGTCTTAAATATTCTTAAAAGCTAAAGTTTTTTTTTTTTCCTATTAATGCTAATTTAGATAAATTTGTTTACATTTTTACATTTCTAAAAAGACTTTATGTAATTTAAGATTTTGAACCTTAATAAAGAAAATAATGTTCTGATCTAGCTGAAAAAGCTGATTCCATTTATATTCTCTGAGTAGTAAAAAGAAGTGAAGCCTAAATTTTCATAAGTGAGGACAAAAAGAAAATCAGAATACCTATTGTTTAACTTTATAACTTTTTTCATTGCACAGACCCTCAGCATCAAAATTATATGACATATGACAACTTTTAGATTTACTTACATCTATTAGCAAAGAACTAAAATAAACAAAACACCAACCATTCCACCATATTTTCATTAAATAGGCATAAATTATGTCGAGTCAAAAAATATTATTTTACTCAATATTTTTAACATTATTACCTCCAACTACATGGCTTGCAACCACATCTTTCTCCTATGGCCACTCTCAACTACTGGTAGAACACGCAGTGTTCTAATTTTAAAGCTATAGCTGCTAATCCTATTCAGAAACACTTTCTGTTATACTGAATGAAATGGTCCTTCCATCCTGAGAGTAGTCAATATCATATGTATTCAGAAAAAGACATTAAAAAAATCCAACGTTTGTGAGAGTTGGTAGGCTATTAAAACTCTGACCAATCCCTGCCATTCAGTCCGATGAAAGAAAAAAAGATGCCTTCATCTCTATCCCTCATCAGGTCATTAAAACTCATGAGATTAGTTTAGTTGCTAAAAATAGCATGATAATGATTTGTTTCATGACTTGCAGAGTTAACTGATAAATTAAACTCTTACCAAATCTGATTTAAGGGAACACGCAACCATCTTTTTCAAAAAGAAATTAAGGGTATTTTAGCTGAAACCATTGGAGCCATGTTTGTTTTGCTTCAGCTTTCCACGTTTGGTTGATGCAATGACATCATAAATGTCCCTGCATTTCATTTGCCCAAAACTTTTCTTTATCAAGGCAAAATGTATTTTCTGGCTCCTGGCAAGATGTATTTTCAGGAGTTTGTGAATTCATAAATCTCAAAACAGTTAATCTTGTTTGCAAAGTAACATACTGTGCAGAGATAACCAACACTCTTCTGAGTCAGCTGTAGTCAAATCAGACCAAGAACATTATGTCGAGAGCATCATGCAGTAAGTTTCATGGAATTGATGTAGTGGTGTAAAACACACTTTCACTGGAATTTGGTGTAGTGAAAAGTATGTTCTCTGCACTGATATGGTGATGTTGTTTCTCAAGAGCTGGGCTTCGTACCATAGTTCCATTGAAAGGAACATTTCTCATTAAAAGGAATATTTCTTCATACCAGGGGTATTTGGACAATCCCATGCTATCAGCTATGAGGGAATCTTTTGCAAATGGCTCCCTGCCCTTTCAGAAAGGACTGTGCTGCAGCTCGCAAAGCAAAGCGTACAGGGATGAGAGAATTTGATGTGAATAAGCTTGACTGACCCGAAGAGGGTCCTGACCTCAACTGACTCTTTTTTATTGAGATATCAATTCCAGTTCAACATCAGTCTATGACCTAACAAATGTATTTCTGGAAGAATTGAGATTGAAATTTATATAATGACAAAACCATGAACAAGCCTACCTGTGGTTGTTTTGGGTTGTTTACAGATCCTAAAAGACTGGTGTCCAAGCTTATCAGTGATGTCAAAATCAAAAAGAAATTGAATCATGAGTGTTACACAATCCACAGTACTTTAGGGAGAATTAAAATTCCAAACTTTGCAAGGTTCTGTCTTGAAGCCAGCTGTTAAATTTAATAACTATGTATAGCTAGCTGCAACACCCCTTACTCAATGTCTGTCAACAGAGGCTCCTAAGCGACTGTGTCATGGTGGGTTTAACGTGTTTAACCCACATGCAGAACACCACAGGAGGCAGGGAAAAAGTTAAGTTTTATTGAAGGTTTTCACACAATAAACTGGTACTGGTTCTGGTTCGGGTCCGGGACGGGAATCACTGAGGTCTGTAGACCGGAAGGTTCGGTTAGCCAGATAATCAGGAGATGTGACAGTGAGTCGGTTCGGATGGTGGTTCTGACAGATCCTTGGAAAGGGGAGTACCGGTGGGGGTCCAGAGACTGTTGGTCCAGCAGAGAGTTCAGC
>JAUZNJ010033398.1:0-13180 GCA_034780135.1 Jordanella pulchra
TATATATATGTAATTTATTTCTAATCCTATAAATGCGTTTAAATCTTGTAAGCAACGTAGACCTTACTCATCACGGAAATGACATCGGAAGAAGCAACAAACTGCTAATACTTAAAGGTTTGAAGAGGCTGTATGCTTGAATGCTTCAAAATCCAATGCTTTGTGTTGGCATTTATATGACCAAAATAAGATTAAAAGCCTAGGTGTAGTTAGGAAATTCTATATAAGATTTATTTTATTTATCTATTTATGGAAATATATTATATTATATTATATTATATTATATTATATTATATTATATTATATTTATTAGTTCCATTCTTGTTAACAGTTTATCAGTCCAATAGTTCTACATTTGTAAATTAAATATAGTGCTGTTTATAAAATCTAAGTGAAAAGGTATTTAATCTTTCATTCCTGACAACAAAGTATAAAGATGACATTACTGTTACGTTAAGAGAAAGCTACTGTTTCATATATTTAAAATTAAAATAATGACAATAAAAAAACAGTTACTCATAAACCTTAAAAAGTTGCCTAGTCCCTGAACCCATTACTGTTATGATCCAGGAGCTTCTTCCTACTAAGTTTCGTTTTTTGTTTTCTTTTTTTTTTTTCTTTTTGTTGTTGTTTTTTTTTCTTTTTTTTTTTCTTTCTCCTTTTTCTTTCTTTGCAGTTTTTAGAGTGTTAAACCATTTACATAATCCATTAGCTACCTCAATGTGGTTCTGTATCATGCTAATTTAGCTTTGAGGGGAAAACGTTTTCTCATTGTTGCCTTGATAAATAACCCTTTCACAAAGATTTTGTCTAAAATAACTATAGCCGAGTCCTAGATGACGTCACTGTCTACCTGCCCAGACAGGTGAGAGGCTGGTAAAGGCCCCTCAAAGTATGTCGATTTTCTCCTTTAAGGTCGTTCGCAGCTTTCTGCTCACTCGGCCGGATCAGTGTCGTCTTCTCTGATGACAGAGATGTCCGGCTATTGGCCGAGACCGAGAGGGCACGTCATCTCCATCAATCAGGGGGGCTGCATGGTTCTCCTTTGAGAAATGTCCTCCCTGTACGCCCCGTCCAGCCGCCTGACCGTGCGTGGTTGTGGATACAAGAGAGGCCGGGCATGAAGTGCACTCCCGTCCAATGATTATGCAGGGAAAAGGTGATAATGACTTCTTATTAGGAGGGAAAAGCAGCTCTCAGCTCTCTGCAAAAGAGGTCACAGTGCTGGACCCTGGCGGCAGGTCTGCTCCTGAACCGGAGGTGGACGCAGCTCCTGGATTTTGTTTGCGTCTATGTACCCAGTCGGGCAACTGTCCTCCCCCTCCTCCTCCACCACCACAGTGTGGGACTCTAGAGGGATTCCCTACACCGGCCTCCCCTCAATCCCCATGCGTCCCCTGGCGGTGCACGGCGCATGGCTCTCCAGGATGCAGACACTCGAACGCCGAGACGCATTACTTCTGTTTTGGGTCACTTGCTGAGGAAATTGACTCATCTTTTAACTCAGGAGCCGCGGTGGGAAGTTTGGACTGTAATGGAACTGCAATGGATGACGGGAGCAAAACTTTTGAGTGGATGAGGGTGAAAAGGAGTCAGCAAAGACCAAGTAAGTTTCTAGAAATGGTCACTTAGCATTTTTCATTAGTTTTTTTTGTTTGTTTGTTTCTTTATGGCAAGAGGAGAACTATATCCTGAGAACGTTTGGTTAAAGTTTTAATTTTCAAATTAGGAAGCATAAAATGATATAGCCCGACGGATTTTCTGCGTCAACATAACAACCTTCTGTCAAAAACATTCCCCCAACATACGATTCAGCGTCAGCAGAAACTGTTTAGGATACATTTGAATATGCACATGTAGAGTCAGTTACCGTTTCCTTAACGGTTAAGTTATTCATTTTGCTTTTGCCCCACCTCCTGCCTCAAGCAGCAGATGTACAGAGAGAGGGAGAGTGAAAAGCAGAAAAAGGCCCTGCAGTTTCAGTGTACATTCAACCCAAAGATGTGATAAATTATTTAGCTCAGCTCTTACTAACCAGCAGACTTTGAATAATGCAACATGCTGCTGCCTGTCCAGATTCTCAGGAAGTTGAGTAAAACTTACTCTTGTAAGCTGGATTGCTCCCCAAGTATTGATTAGTTGTCTGTTTGTAATGAAAGCCCTTGTGTATTGATTTCAGTTTGAAGCACCTTTACATGTGTCCACCTTTTTAACATAATTGCTGTCACAGATCATCATTTCATTGACTGATGAGTTCTGGGCAGATAGCCTAGGAAGAACACATACAGTATATCCCCCTTGGCCTTAAAATATCCAATCAGATGCTAATGTAAAGAAATGCATCAAATTTGCTCTAATAAAAGCCTCACATATAGATCCCTTACTTGATCAATAGTGTCACTTGACTGACTGAACACTGTAAATGTTTTTGGAATGTCATTATTTTTTGCTTGGAGGGATTGCATGTGTAGAGGTCTCCCTCTGCAATAACCCTGATATTCAGTAACCCACTCCAGTCCCTCAAAGCTGCTCTTACATGCCTTTACAAAAAACTTATATTGAAACCAAAAAACTAAATGTGTTTCCTCCTAACACCCTTCTAGCTTTTAATGTAGACATTTATAAGTTAAGGAGATCGTGGTGCACATTGTGTATTGTTCAGGCAAATTTGGCCCACAACTTTAAATAGCTCAAAGCATATTTCTATTAAAGAGCTTCAATTTACTCTTGTAAAAAAAAAAAAAAAAAAAAAACAAAAAAAAAAAAAAAAAAAGACTCACTCATTTGGTCTATCTTTTAGATGTGTTCGGAGGTACAAAGTTTCAATGGGTGAGGGTCAGAAAGGAGGCACTTGTTCTTACCTATATATTGATTTGCAGTTATTTTTATTTTGCATGAAATATAAGTCAATGAGGAGAAGTTATTAAACTACCCAGATTCAATTATAAAAATATTTTCCTCTATATTTTTCAGTTATTGTAAACTCTATACAAGTGTCATATTTTAAAGAAACTTTTATTCTTTGAAACACAACTACAAATAGTAAGATTTGAAATCTGTATTCTTTATGCAACATACTGCTTTGTTTAAGCTTTAGGATGGCTCTGATTGTAGTGTGAAATTCAACATTTTAGACTTCAGATCAATAAAAACTATTTTAGTCCTTTAACATCAGATCCACAAAACAACTACTGCAACTACTTTTGACCTCAGTTACTCTTGGCTGAAGTACGCAAAAACTTTGGAAGAAAGTTACATTTATCATTTATTAATTAAATCATTTGCAGATTCATTGTCCTTGAAATGTGATAATAGCTCAGAAACAAGCACAAAAAGTGATAAAACAAGATTACATAAAAAAAATCTAAATAGTTTGCTGTTTAGATTGCGAAGATTTAAACGTCTCTTTTACAATTTTTTGTACATATAACTGAACATTTAAAGATTTAAGGTATACATTTTCTGTTGAAGGTGCATCACTCTTTGATAATCCTTGCTGGCTTTAGGCCTTAGCTTAGTATGCTTACGCCTTGGGTGGGTCTAGTTACAAAAAGGTTTGGTTTCAAACTAATTATAACTGTAAGCTTAACTGTGTTAAGCTTTGTTTAAACTCGAGAGGAGTAACAATAACTAACTCATTTTATTGAGTTTATGATGTAAATGTGTAAGGATTCTTGTTAAAATTTGTAATAAGCATCTTTTTTTAAAGTTTTATGCAACTGACCTATCTTGGCTGAAAATTGCAAAGAAAAAAAAAGAGTTGGGATGGAGGTATCAGCAATAAATCTGTTGTATTCTTGGCTAACTTTGGCAGACATAAAAGTAGAAATAATTTAACTGGACTCTGAAATAGGGCAATGAAGACAGAAATATGAATATTTTATTTGGTAAGATTAGAAATCTCAAAAATAATTTGAAAAACAAAATGTTAATTCTAACTTTTATGTCTTTAGACCTATTTTCTGGGGACCCCTGCTGGTCTGCGGGACATAAGTTGCAGCATTGTACAGGGTAAATTGAAAAAGTTAGCTTCAAATTGACAAGCATCAAGTCTTTGGTGGCTCGACATTAGGCTCCAATTCTTACAATTCTGTACGCATGCTGATTTAGATATTTGGCAAAAAACTATTATCCTTTGTCCTATGACCCACAAAATTAACTCTGCATTCTCTGACATACTGTATGTGTAAATGCTAAAGCAACATCAAAAACATCTTAAACAACCTTTGGAATGCATTTCTTTTTATCTTGTGAAAATTAGGGCAAAAACATACGTTATAATACATAAGAATGATTTATTGAAAGCAATATCAACCTCTACAGATCACCTATTTGGTGCTTTAAAAGTTCAGTAGGAGGACAGGTTATTTAAACACTTTTAAATTATCTAGCAATGCCATAACAAGCAAACTACAAAAACAAAAAAGTTTTTTTTATGTCCATGAGACTTCCATAGTTGTTGTTTTTGTTGATAAACTAATGAGAAAGGTAGAATTTGTAAATCGCATCCTGTTTTGGTTTTAAACTCACTCTAAGCTTCCATCAGATGAGCTGCTCATATCTGTGCTTCCAAAAAAAACCTCTGGCTGACAACCACCCATGTAAAAAAAATTGTGGCTTTGTTAATATTTGTGACCCCTTTCTACATCGCTCATAAGAAGATGATATGTAGGAGAAGCTCATTAGCTCTACTGTGTTACTTAAAAAAAAATCATTAGTGAAAGTGTGTTTTCAAGTGGAGGTTGCATTGGTTTTTTGGCACAAAAGATAAAGTCTTGGATACATTCTTCCATGTTGAAAGGCCTCTGAAGACCTGCTGTAACCTGATCTTCTGGCTCAGTGTATATACTCCCTGTGCGTCATTCTTCAATTATGCCTTGACAGCACCTGAATTACTGTGGGCTGGATGCCCAGATGACTGAGGCAATGTGTATTGATCTATCCCCCTTTTCTTCTTTGCTCTCCTTAGCTTGAGAAGGGACCTTCCATTCTCTCTGCTGGCTGACTATTTTTAAGCATGCAAGTCATTCCTCAAATATTTAGTTTGATTCTTTTAAGCCCTCTGGCTGGCATCAATTCTATTATCTTTTCAGTCATTAATCAGAATGTGCATCTGATTTGCACTCTTGAAAGCTAAGGCTCTTAATTACGAACAGCTTCTGTGTATCGGTCACTCATATCCACTGTTAGTGCAGCTTAGTCGTCTTCTCATTCATTTTTTTAAAACACAGATGTTGACATTTATCCCATAACTGACCTTTCCATCTGCCGTGCTTTTGTAAGTGGCTGGAGGCCTGTTAACCTTCCTCTCAATGAAATGTGGTGGGAGGAATTACTCCACACCTGGCTCCATTATGCAGCAGCAGCATGAGTAGCAGCGCATTTTCTCAGAGGCAAAGACACACTGATGACAAGCCACAGTGTCAGTGATGAAAAATCAAGATATAGCTGCAGTCCCTGTCATTCATTGCACATAAGTAGCACAGATGATACTTTAATGTGTAACCCAGAAACCTCAGAGGACCAAAAATGGTGGCATTTGTCATTATGCAGCGTTTGAACGGATTTGTAAACTGTTAAACTGTCATTGACACAGGAAAAAGCACCTAAAGGCAAATAACAAATGATTCAAATGAATACAGTTAATGGAGTGTTAATGCAACACAGTTATGTGAATCACCCAACTTTCAATGCAGCTCACTTTTCCTGCATGAAGGGACAATCTATTTTTGTATATCATGCTAATAGCCTTCAGTAAATAAGTAGTGTCCATTCTAAGTTTTTTTTCTAACTTTAATAGCAAAGAATTGAACTGTGATCTTTCTATTAACACCTTCCACTTTAGACACAAGTGAGGTTTCTTATCATCCCATTTTTATAGCCTCAAAAATATTTTGTGATGTGCCTGTGGGTTGTTTTTAAAGTTGATAGTTCTCCGAAATACATCTTTGTTATACAGACAGAATTGTGGCTCAAAAAGTGGAAACACACTGGCACTAAGCCAGCTCTCACAAATCAGTTTCATATCATCTAAGGCCTGCTGAAAGCTACCCCCTCCCCTTATCAGTTAATCCTTTAACTGCGTATCTAATGTATGTTTCAAATCCTTCATATTGCTGATAATTTAGATATTTTCTTGTTTTGGTTTTTATTTTATCAAAGTTTTCATTTTCTCATTCTTCTCTGTATGTACGTGCACAATTTAGTTCAATTGGGTTTTTATACTTCTTTTGTGATTCGCCTCATTGATCATGCTGACAACCGTTTTCATGCCCTCTGTTCCCAGGCAGGATGCACATGACCTGCAGTGGTTTCAGTACGGGCTTCTGCGTGGAGGAGGTTGGAAGCCCGACTGACCGCACCACCGTGAACGGATCCCCAAGGACAAGCTTCAGCACCAAGCAGCTGACTGAGCTGGAGAAGGAGTTCCACTTTAACAAGTATTTGACGCGGGCCAGGCGCGTGGAGGTGGCTGCTACCCTCCGGCTCAGTGAAACGCAGGTGAAAGTTTGGTTCCAGAACAGACGCATGAAGCAGAAGAAATTACAACGGGACGGGCTAATATCGGAGCCCCAAAGTCCTCTGCAGTATGGGCCTAACCAGGGAAACTGCGCCTCTCCCTGAACTCCTGAACCGTACCGAGCGTTACAGAGAGCGGTGGGTCCAGCCTGCCGGCAGATGTTTTCATTCGCGTTTGCATCGCTTGCAATCAGGCGTCACCTTTATTTGTTTACCACGATGGATGCTGAAGCCTATTCCAGAGAAGCGCCATGGCAGGCTCCCTTCATGCAAGAAGGAGTTAAAACGATTTGTCATTCACCCCGGCTTTAGACTGGGAACTCTGATTTGAATATTGAAATGATTGCCATTTCATTGCGCTCCAGTGTGCACAATGTAAACGAAGATACAAACTTCTTTAATTAACCGTGGAAATCCTTGGGAGAGTATTTGATTATTTCGGACCATTTACCAGGGACTGATTTTACTTGAATATGCCTGTTTTAATCTGCAGTAAACATGTTTTTGTCTAGATGCACGCAAGATAGAGATATTTATTTAAGGTCCGTTTTAAGTTTTTTTGCTTAACTCAAAACCCGAGGAAAACATTTAATCACTCCCACGATTTACAGTTTTTAGATATGTGTGTATTTTGAGTAAATGCTACTATGTAATTAGTATATATTATATATTAACAGACCAATAGAAAATGCAATAGGCCTACACGTGACAGAGTTGAATAGCTTTGTTTATTTGTAGTGAGTCAATCTGAGAATAAAAAAAAGATTAAAGATGGCCCACCAAAAAAGAAAAGAAAAGAAAAAAAAGCCGGTTTGAGACAACAGACAAGTTAGTTCTAATTTTAAACGAGATTCCCAATGGTATAACATAGCAAATATTTAAATATCAATATAATGGTAAAATGATGAGAGAAGGTGTGTATACATGTATATAGCCTATATCGGGTAATATTTATTTCGAAAGCAACTAAATGTCCTTAAATCCTTAATTTGTTTGTTTTTTGTTATTTTTTTACAGCAAATCCACCTGTTGTTGACAGTGTACACTGTATGTTTACAGATACTTTGCGTGTGTACGTGCATATGTGTGCTATAATCACAAGCTTGTTTTTCCTGTTTTAATATTTTCATTATCCTGTATCCAAACTAGATTGAAACGCAATAATTGGAGGAGAGATTTATCGACCGCACTAGGTATTAGCGCATCGATCCGTTGTGATCCATTCATTGGAGACGCTAATCTAGGGAGCATTTGCATGCTTCTGTAACTGCATGTTAATGGAACACGCAGAACGCCCCGATCGGGAGCTGTTTCGCTCTTTATTGCCTCTATACATGCATCAGAAGATGATAATTTAGACTTGAAAGCTCATGCGGGAAAAACAGACAATAAAAAAGAAAAAAAAAATGCCACTGCTTGTTTGTAGATCCACCAATAAACTGCGCGGCTACCAGCACTTCCCACAGCTCAATACTCCTCCTAGATTCACATCTCATAGCATGCAAAGTAAATGACTGTAAACACGGTCTTTAAATACAGCTCTTGCTTTCACAATCAGTTTTATTCATGTTAATGTCTTTTATGATATCAAACTATGAACCATCATCTGCATTGCGAGGGTATATTTTGATTAGCTTTCAATTAGCGTCTTTGTACTGGATGTTATTGCTGCTGCATTCTAAATATATCACAGGAGGACAATCTAGACTAGTTAAAAAAAACTAGAATAAAGTGAATAAAAAACATATTTTAGGCTTACTTGGTTATCAGTATTAAATGTATTATGAATTTGATAATCTGTTTTGGTGAACTAATGCAGGGGCTGCAAGGCCAAGCTAATGTATGCAGTTACACCAGAATTCAACTCTCACCTTCTGACCCTTGTCTTGCCTCGGGACAACAGTGACCCGGTCAGCAGATCCAGAAAGAAAGATGCTCCATTGCTTTAAGGTGACCTCAGAGTCTGAGATTTTTCTTTCATTCATAAAGCGACTCTGAGCTCTTTTGTTCTGATGTGTTGGTCTCTCTGTCCACATATCAATATTTCTTCAAGCTGAATAGCAAAAGGCCATATTATAATTGTTCATATTATAATTTTGTATGGAGGAAGATGATTCATTTCTCTCCACCTAGAGCTAACCTAAGTTTTGCCCTATATTGCAAATTGTAATAAGCCAAAAAAATGCTTTTGGTTAATTTATTAAACTTAATAAAATGCTCTTTCAGCCAATTTAATTTTATAAATGTGAAACACTGGATCACTTTTAAAGACAAACCTAAAAATGAAACAATGTGGAACTTTAAATGGGTTAAACTTCAAAAACATTTGCAACTACTTAAAAGATGCTCAATGTTAGTTACCAAATATCTACCACAATGATTTCCAAAGGTAAATATAGGGGGAAGGAAAGAATAGTTTTGTTTTATATAGCTCTGAAATATAGCTGAATGTATTTTATACTATAATCCACAAAGTTCAAGCTATTTAGATAAAACAAGCATTGTTTAAATACATTGTTAGAAAAATTAAAATAAAAGATAATGTTACTTTTAAAATTTATCGTAAATATTCATAAAAATTACACAAAAATAGAAGCCAAAAGATAATTCTTTTTTATTTTTCAAAATAATTGCATTTCAGAAATATTGATTAAAAAAGATCAAGTTAAAAGGAAATTCACTGACAAGACGGATATTTAAAAATATACATTTTTTTTTACTTTCAACTTTGCATGGAAGCAGGAGATTAACCAGCGTTGCACCTAATTTATTGTAAATTTGCATTTAGGCAAACCAGAAACCATTAAGGCTCCCTTTCTCTAAACAAAATAGACTAAATTGAATTGTTTAACAAAACCTTCAATGATGTCCAGTATAATTAAGGTCACTTGGAACTCGTTGAGGACGATAGTGATGATAACGTTAGTGTTATTTAGATATCAATATATTGATATTAAGAGAGCATTTTTAATAACTATTAAAAGTTGTCTTTTATGTCCACTCTTGCTGCTGAAAAGGGTGTTTAGACCACCTTTTTAGAGACCATCATCTTCAGCAGAAAAATCTTCTTTGCTTCAGAACTTCAGGATTCTAATGTGCACAAAAAGATGCAGCAGGTGTGCAGTAAGACTTCTTCTTAAATCTAGCCTTACTTTATCTAGGTTTTAATAGATTCACTTAGAAATAGGAACCAAATATATGTGCATCATAAGGCTGAAGTGAAGGCGGCTGGAGGAAAAGAGTTGATTCCCTCTGGATGAACCATCATTCTAATTTCATTCTGCGGCAGCTTCAGCATTTGCGCCTTAACTGATGAAAGAAGAGCTGCGTTGTTTGCTCAGACCTGACATTTTGCTTGAACGCTCTTGAGTGCGACCTGATGAATTTCTGCTTCCTCTATAATTCCTTCCTAAAGATCTATGATTGGTTTAAGAGACTGACAACTATGCAGTGCTCCAAGACACACTAACACACAAAAGTCAGAGCAAAAAGATTAGAGTAAAAGAAAAAAAGGAATAAGTCAGATTTAAAAGTGATGCTGGTACAGGTAGAAACAGTGTCTGCATTAAATAACGTACAATTTCCCTCAGCTTAATCTTACTCTTTCCTCCCTTGTGATGAAATTCATTCAAAAAATCTATAAATATTTCTTCACATTATTATTTTTAATCAACAACAAGCACAGGAATAATTAAATGATAATCATTACTTATAGAGAAAATAAAGCTTCTACTTGGATCTTGATGAAACATGATGCACACAAGTGAGGTATCAAAGTAAATCCAGTGATAAATCAGTGAATGATGAATGGAGTTATTGACAGGCCTCGATCCCTTTCTATAGCCCATTGCAAGTTAGCTGATCTGGGGAGCTGGTATAATTCTACAGAGAAGTGCCAACTAACATGAGCAATGAGCGAACATATGTGCCTTTACAGAACATCTCCCATTACATTTTAAATGAACGCATAGAAGTTTCTGAGCTCATTGAAATTAATGTGAAGTTGACCTAAAATTAACTTAATGCATAATATGCATGTAATATTCTCAGCTGAGCTCAGGGGAGTGAAATCAATTGATCATTGGAAGCCATTTCTAACTTAATGTGAAACACTTACAGATAGCTCTGTTGTTGTTACAGCCATGAATCATTTGAATGCTCCTCTTCTTTTTTGTCAGTTTTTTTCCCTTGTCTGATTTTATAGTTTTTTCTTCATTTGCAAGAACTTTCACACACTGTTAGTCTTTCTGGTTACTCTCTTTCACATATTTGACTACCAAACAATTTGTGCATCAAGAAAGTTGAAATGAAGTGCACCTGTCTGTGTGAAAGTGTGCAAATACCCATGTGGAAGCCCCGTGTGTGTACAATTACACAAATATGTGTTTTGTTTCCCAGGTGCTACTAATAAAGCGCTCAAAAGGAGACAAAGTACATATTTGAATAATTTTTTACACACAAATATGTGCGTACATATGTGCTCTGACATGCATGAAGCCATACGTAACATAGTGTATCAGAGCTCTCTTTCCCCTCAGCAACATGCACAGCAGTCCAGTCCTTGCCTCCTTTCTTGCCTCCACTCCAGGGAGCAGATGTTTGGGGACAGCTTACGGCCTCAGCAAATTTCTATGTACTCAGCAAACAGCAGCACTCAGCACTTCTGGCTGCAGAGGGAAATTTGCTCATGGGGGTGTGGAGGAGGGATTACGAAGATAGGGTGGGGCCTTTGAAACGATGGAAGGTGAGGACAAGAAGAGGAGGGATTGGAAAGGAGGTTGCACACAGAGGTGAAACTGTGTCAAGGTTGGATAGAAATCATCTACATTTCATCGGCACTCAGTTGCTATGGGTTTAGTTTGAGATTCATGCACAGAAACATGATTTTAGGAGGTTCAACCTCTGTTATATGTTCATGTTTTTGTTACCTCTTAGTTCGGACTTGTTTAGCTTGACCTTTGAAATGTTGCAGACAAGCAATTTTAAGAGCAAAACGAGAGAAAAAAGCAATAAGCCATTCTTAAGGTCACTGATATTGTAGATATGCTTCAGGATGACCATGCTAATGATAACAATTGATTTTATGCAAAGATCCATGAGTTTGATATAAATAGTAGTTCTTTTAACTTTCATATAGAGAGGCTAGTTAACTAGTTTATTGGCAAAGCCAATCAGAGGCAAGATTTTTATGATCATACCATAAAACACGATATTAGTGTTATTAAGTAGTTATTAAGTAGTTATACTTAAAACAAAACATTTTCTCAACTGAAAAACATCCATATTACTATGAGAAATTATTTTGAATTATGATGGGTGGCCAGCATGCCCAATAAACTGCTTGTGATTCTGATAAACATATATAACTGTTAGACCCAGAAAAACATAGGGACATACTGTATTTAATGCAGTATGTAAAATGTGCAGATACCACCACCAACTTATCTTTATTGTTGTCTCTGATATTATCTTGTTGAAAAATATATAAAAATTACAATTTTGTATCAGCATATACTAATTTTCTATATTCTGTATTACAAGATACATTTTTTTAAATTTGTAAGAATGTTTTGAAACTAAACATTTACATTCTCCTATGCTAAAGTTAGCCTAGCTGTTGGCACATCACAATTTGTTATTCAAGAGGTTACCATTTAGACAATGGTATAAGAAAAGGAATCTAGTAGAGGATTTCCAGTTCTCCTTGTGAAAATGATTCCAGCAGATACATGATCAGTTGATTCATGATCAGTTGATTAAAGGTATAGTGGACAATCTTCTGCTTGGAGTTCCAGGGTTATCATCATCCCACATGCCAAATTGTGCATTGTATTCACCTAAAGCAATTGTGTCTGCTTGTTACTAGTCAGTTTTCTCTTGCTTAGCATGAGTAACACTATTTATACAGTTTTTATGTATCCATTGATTTTTGGTTTCACCCAACCATTGTAGGTCCACTGCTCTCACCATCTTGTGCATGCACATTTGATAGCGTTCTGCTTGAGGAGGTGAGGAACAAGTAGGAAAGTCTTGAATGTACAGTTGTTTAAAAACATGACTTGTGTGTTTATTACCCACAGTAAAAAAACACAGTCAAATATACCTATAAGTGGATCAAAACCAGTTTAAGGTTTAGGTAGACCTTAATGTCAATAGTATTGTTTTGACACTAAGAACATTTAAAGACATACAAATCTGACTAGAAGCCACACAATGACTTCAAGTCAGATTTTCAGAGTTGCCAAATTTTTAATAAGCAAAAAGTGCTCTTTTTCTGAAAAAGTAGAATTTTGTTGAATCTAAGTTTAGTACAAGGGCACAACACATAGAGAATGTAGTGAACGTTGGAAGTAAGATAAATTGAAGAACACCATAATTTTGAATTATGATCAAAGTTAGTTCAGTATAGAAGCATGGGCTTTGCTCCTCTAAGAGTGGCAAAAATCATAGGGTGATGTCAAGGTGTGGATGTTTAATATAGACTTGTATCACATAAAGAACTTTCATTTTAAGATTTTTGTAACTAAAATCTACTGAAGCAAGAGGGCTTCCCATCTAGCTGTTAGCCTTTCACTTTTTTAATTCACTATACAGTGGGGAAAATAAGTATTTAGTCAGTCACCAATTGTGCAAGTTCTCCCACTTAAAAAGATGAGAGAGG
>JAUZNJ010033399.1:0-13179 GCA_034780135.1 Jordanella pulchra
GGCAGGTTGAACTTCTTCAGCTGCCGCAGGAAGAACATCCTCTGCTGGGCTTTCTTTGTGAGGGATCTGATGTTCAGCTCCCTATGAGCTAAGCTAATGTTAGCTTTAGTGTTTATATTGAGGTTTGGATGAACTCTGGTTAATAGTTGAACAGAAATTTACAGTCAGTTTATATCTGTTACACATTTATTATCTTATGTCCAGTTTTGTTGTTGTCTTTTTATTGCAGAGACGGCTGTTGGATACGAAGTCAGCGATTAGCTGTTAGCTTTGCTAACGTTAATAGTCACAACTAGGAAGAAAAGGGTCCTGTCTAAGGTGGCCATTTTCATAACACCAAAAAGGAGGACACTTCAAAAACCAGCAAAACTAGGATATGAGAGAGAGAGATGTATATATTTATATATTATTGTGTGTTGGTTTGTTGCACATATAGATATAAAAATGTTTGTATATGTGGAGCGTGTAACAAAAGTAATTTCCCTCTGGGATTATTAAAGTATTTTTGATCTGATGAAATTATTTTTTTATTTAAGTGTATATACTTTTTAGAATTTGCTCTTAGATATGAAGACTTTTCACAAATGGACGGACAGACCTTTTAAAAACCAGACGTATGGCCACCCTGGTCCTGTCTAAAGAGGCGGGATTTCCTAAAAGAATAACCTATCAGAGGAGGTTTCACTTTTTCCAACGGGTTCCTCAGTTAAGCTGACAGAAGTTGACAAGATGGAGCAGAAAACACCCGAGCCGATGATAATACATTACAGCAGAGTTTGAATGAAAAGGAGCACAGAGAAGAACTGTGCTTAGAATTTCTGCCCTTTTACAAACTATAATAATTTCTCATAATTAAACTGAACTAAAATGCAGCAACTTCATCAGACCTAAATAGGGTTGGATATATTTTACAGCCAAACCATTAAATTATTCCATAGTTTGACACTCAGAAGAAACGTAATACATTTTTTAAATTCCTTGAGTCTTTAATTTCTTTGTGGAAATTGATCCATAATTGTCTTTTTTTTTAAATACCTTTATTCCTTTCAAATTATAACTACTTACTCTTTTTTTAAACTTATTTTATAAACATAATAATAAATATTTATTGGTTTATTTAATAGGAATGTTTTTTTTTCATAAAAGCAAATTGATTCACAGCTCTGATCAGAGATGAGTTCTTGTTTCTATTCAGGACCAGTTTATAAACTGCTGAATTTTTCTGAGCAACAAGTGAATGATACCAGAGCTGGCAGTCAGCTCCCTCTGAAAAAGTGAACATTGAACAGAGCTACGGTCCCTAAACGCTCCCTCCTCACTCTTCCATTGGCGATGTCCTCCAGCGGAGTCAAAGCGGCCATCCTCCATGTGTGATTGTCTACAGCTGATCAGTCTTGACTCATTAGGAATTAACCTGCTGATCCAACCTGTATTTTCCAGTGAGAATGAAAGTGTCCCTTTAGAAATATACACAGCTTTTAGGTTCCTCTGTGCATTTACAGACCAAACCAAGAACATTCACAGTTTACATCCGACTAAGGTTGTTTCTGTTCTCGTCTAAATGTGATTCAGTCACGTTGGGTGAAAAGTTTGTGTGAATTACTGCACACATTAACATTCATCCTGGGTTGTGCTATTGTACAGGATGTTATTTTTAGTTCACACATGAAGCCCTGGTGTTCGTTAGGAGGAAGAGTGCCAAGTGTTTACTTCCTGTTGATGCTGAGCTGCAGCCGGCGGCGTCGTCATCCTTCAGGTCACTAATCACCCCCTCCTCTTTCAGTTGTCTGACTCTTTACTCGGATTTCAAACAAATCGTTTAAGTTCTTCTCTGTGTTCCTCTGATGAACCATATTTAAGAATGTTTGTGGAATTTTTATTACAACATTTTTGATATAAATAAAAAGAAATGAGTAAGAAAACATGTTTGACTTGTTTCTTAAACTACAACAAACCGGGCGTGCAGGTGGCGCAGTGGTTAGTGCACACGACCCATGTACGGAGGCCTTAGTCCTCGACGCGGGCGACCCAGGTTCGAATCCAGCTTGTGGTCCTTTCCTGCATGTCTCTCTCCCCCTCTCTCATACCTCCTTTCCTGTCAGCCTGCTGTCAGAAAAAACGAGCCACTAGTGCCGTAAAAAGCTCAAAAAAAAAAAAACAAAAACCAAAAGAACAGGAAAAAATCCAGGAACATCGAACGGGTTAGATGTTCAGACTCAACTGGAGCCTCCGTTTTGGATTAAACTGAATCAGCTGCTCCTAACAGAACCTGCTAGTTTACCTGCAAACGATTCAGGAGGACATGTTCCTGTAAGGTTCTGTCCACGGTTCCTTATTGAAAAGTTTGGAGTCTGTAACCCTTTGACATCAGTATTACAGAGCTACAACCTGTGCAACACCATCAACCTGAAACACGACACCTTGAAGCCTGTAACACCGATCGCCTGGTTACCCCTGGAGCCTGTTGCACTGTAGCACCTACAGTGTTTAACAGTGTAACGCCATCGGTCTACAGTGATATAGGCTGACGGTGTTATGCACCGGCTGTAGGCCTTTGGTAGCGTTACAGCCTGTAACCCTTAACGACTACAACGCCTGATTATTAGAGAGGCTTTGGAGTCTCTTCCTTGTAGGAAATGGAATAAACAGTGTAATGATATGATTAAGATAAAAACTGGATTTTAGGAACTAAAGGACAACCTTGGGCCGGTGTCCATCTCCGGCAGTCTTGGGGCGAGAGACGGGGTACGCCCTGGACAGCTCGGCGTATGTCGCAGGGCAGACAAAAACATACAATCACACACACACACCTAAGGACTATTATTATAATTATTTTGATAGCCCTTTTACTTTTTGAACACTGTCTTGACAAAGATCCAGTAAAAAAAACTATTAAAAATTGAATTGGTTATGTCAAAATGCACATATTTTCAAATAGCTGCCTTTCTCAAACTTTAAAGTGTACAGAACAAACGTGAACCTTGTGGAAGTTGGTGTTCAGACCTTCCTAGCAATAATATTGAAGGAATTTTGTCAATATCTTTAATCGTTTGGCCGAAACAAAGGTTTGCTTCGGGCAACAAACCTGCCAATCACTCAAAATGAAGTCCCTGAAAATTACCATGTATTTCACTTAGTCACCATGGCAACATACTTTTTTGTAGAAACATGAAAGTTGCCATACTTGTTCAAGAAGGCCTGGTGATTCATATTTGTAAGGACAAGAGGAAGAACTTCCACTGATAACATCTACTGTTTACTGGATGTTTACCTGATCTGGGAAGAGTTCAAGTGACAAAGGAGTCTGAGGTTTTACTCAAGTAGGAGTAGAGACAAGAATAAAAGTAAGAAGTACGACACAGTAAAACTACTCCTAAAAGTACATCTTTCTCAAAATGTTACTTAAGTAAATGTAACTGATTAAATATTAACTAGTTCCACCCTGTTTCATCCAATGTCTTAGAGGTTCCAAATATATTGTGAATAAGAGTGATAAGCTCCCATTATTTCATTCCCAGCTGTAGGTTGGTAGTAGATATAATTGTATAGACTCAGAAAGTCTTGGATCAGGTGCTACATATGTTTAATAAGTGGGGATTTAAGATGTCAACACCAAAAAGCAATGACATGCTGTCAAAATGTTTTAATATTCGTCAGATGGGAGAACATTTCACTCTATAAGCTATAAGGATGGAAGAATCGTTAACATGGAACACACATCTAGAAGGAACTGTTGTTGGATGTAAAACTGGTTAATGATGTAGTTGGAGGTTTGTTACTGGGGAGCAGGCAGGTTTACAATGTCACGTGATTCATTCAGCAATGATGGGGTCATCTCTGGAAGAGGCAGACTGGTGTAAATCAGTTCAAGCCAAGCAGAGTTCATACAAAATTCCGGAGAATCTGCAGCGTCTAGAACCGCACTAAGATCCACTACAGTACTGGGCTCTGTTTGGCTTTAGACTGGAGCCATGTTAGTAAAATAATTGTAGGTTGAATCTGTTCTGGCTCTGCTGCTGACAGCATTTATTTGGTCAAAGAAGGGTTTATTAGATTTAATGCCTTTTGTGTTCTAATAAAGTTCCTCTGCGATTTGTATTTAAAAATGTAAGGGGAAGTAATTGAATACCCGAAGGGGCAGCAGCGTTTAACCTGTGTTAAACAATTAGCAGAAGAGCTCAACAGGGGGCGGTAATGCATCTTAAACTATGTAAACCTCAAAGAAGAAGAAGAGGAGTAGCGTTAGCTACTAGCTGTTAGCTGTTAGCGGATCTCCGGGACAACGCGGCCTGCAGACCCGGGGAACCGTTAGTGGTTCTGGCCGCTCTGGGGACCCAGTGAGAGAGCCGGTTGGATCAGACCCAGCCGGTCCAAACCAACCAAATGATTAAAACGGTAACGCGCAACTAGATCAGACTAGAGGTAAACCAATGGAGACCCTCAATGAGACCCCCACTGTGCTGCAGCCCCGCTGGAAGCGGGTTCTGGGCTGGACTGGCCCGGTTCCGCGACCCCGGCACGGGCACCGGGCTGTATCCATTAAGGAGCTAATGGTTGTTTTCGGAGGAGGGAACGAGGGAATCGTGGATGAGCTACACGTCTACAATACAGGTAGGTCCGGCTGAGGTGGCGGGGTCTGGGCTTTAAACCCTAGAGTAGTTCGGCTTCTAGGGTTTAAGCTGGGGTAGAGGTTCTGGAACCTTAACTGGGGACTGAAGCGGGTTTTGCGCTTTGAGCCGGGGAATGGAGTGGGTCCCGGGCTTTAACTGTGACTGTGGTCCCGTTACAGGGAGCCGGAGCCTCTTCCTAGCTGCCTTCTCTTCGGTTTGACTTGACCCGGAGCTTAAGCTTTTAGCATGTAGCAGTTAGCATATAGCTCCTGCTTATCACCAAGAGACACGGTGAAAAATGGCGCCTTTTTACTGAAAACATTGTTGATGTCACATGGCCCCGCCCACACAGAGGCAAAACCCTAAACAAATAAACAGAACAAATGATGACGGCTGTTTTTATTTGGGTTTACTCCGACGAACCTTAAGAGTCCAGAACATTCTGGTCCAAAAAATTCAGACTGGCTGAGAGAATAAGAATCGCGCCTCTAGCCATATCACTGTCCGTCTAGACCCCCACCCCGGACCATGAGCGGGAGGGGTGGCTGGTGCAGCAACAAAGGAACCATGGATGCAGAAAAAAACTGCAATTTAATCACAGACACGGTTCCTGTGTTTCTGGGTAAAGTTCCACAGTGTTAAAACCTTCATGATCCCATTTAGAACTTTTACGATCCCATTTAGAACTTTCAACATCCCAATGAGAACCGTTATGATTCCACTTAGAACCTTCAGGATCCATCTTAGAGCCTTAAGGATCACACTTAAAACCTTCATGGTCCCAGTTAGACAATGGAGTTCTAAGGGGGATTATGAAGGTTCTGACTCAGCAGATGACAGTTCTAAGTTCAATTGGACCAACTGGGTCAGAACCAGGTCAGCAGGATGGTAACCAGAACACAGACAACATGTTTTCCATGTTGATGGCTGTGTGTCATGTGATCCTCATCATGTTCTCCCCCAGCTACCAACCAATGGTTCATCCCAGCGGTCCGCGGCGATATCCCGCCGGGCTGCGCCGCCTACGGCTTCGTGTGCGACGGGACGCGACTGTTGGTGTTCGGAGGAATGGTGGAATACGGGAAGTACAGCAATGAGCTGTACGAGCTGCAGGTGAGCGCTGCCACCTGGAGGCGCCCCCTGCTGGCGTCCGTCCACTAACCCTCTGCTGCCCTCTGCAGGCCAGCCGCTGGGAGTGGAAACGACTGAAAGCTAAGTCTCCAAAGAGAGGCCCGCCCCCATGCCCCCGCCTCGGACACAGCTTCTCCCTGATTGGCTCCCGGTGTTACTTGTTTGGTGGCCTGGCCAATGACAGCGAGGACCCAAAGAACAACATTCCCAGGTAACACCCCCCCACACACACACACGCGCAGCCAGTCCCTCGACCTGACTGCTGCCCCTCCCCTCAGGTACCTCAACGACCTTTACTGTCTGGAGCTGAGACCCGGTTCCACTGTGGTCAGCTGGGAGATCCCGCCCACATCTGGGCCGCCGCCGCCTCCCAGGGAGAGTCACACGGCAGTAATGACGACCAAGGGCGGAGTCAGCCGGCTGATCATCTACGGCGGGATGAACGGCTGCCGGCTGGGAGACCTCTGGGTCCTGGACATAGGTGAAACTCCTGTTTCCATGGAAACCTCTAAGTCAGAGTAACAGAACACGGCTTTTATTTCCTGTCAGAGGTTCTCACAGAATCAGAAGAGTTCATGAAATCCTTTCCTGATTGGTTCTTTCCCTAATGATGTCACAGAGTCTTTGGTGTGGAGCCAACCCTCCCTGAGTGGGACGCCACCGCTCCCCCGCAGCCTGCATTCTGCCACCGTCATCAACAACAAGTACTGAGACACACAGAACCATCATAGAACCAACCTAGAGCTCCATACTGTAGAAGAGTTCTGATCCAGTCCTGGTGTTGGTAGCAGATCTGCTCAGGGTTCTGCTCCTGCTGATGACGTCGCATTATATCAGCAGCACTCAGACCTTCTATTGCAGCCGGCTGATGAGAATATCATCTTTTCTTTGGTCTCTATTTATTATTACCTTGATTTGCTCTTATTTTATGTTTCCTAAAGTAGCAGAAAGTAGAAAACAATCCTTCGGAGTCTTAAAGGAAAGTTCTGCGTTCTAAGACAGACTGAGTTCTGCTGTTTAACAAGGCGACACCAAAAGTCTCTTTATTTCTTTTAATGAAGATCTGAGAGCAGCAGAGGACAAAAAGAACATCTTAGAGATTGAAAACACTTATTCTACTTGGAGGCAACTGACGCTTGTTCTTAACGCGGCTAACTGAAAGAGGCTAACCTGTTAGCTACTGAGCGCAGCTAGCCACAGCTAACCCAGCTCTGCTCATTCCACGGCCTTCTAGATACTCAGTTCAACAAAAACGAATCTGTTCAGTTTTGGTCATCGGACACACGGACCCGACAGAAGCTCCCGACTCCAAACACACACGCTGCACAATGTTATTATCGTTGCCTGGGCAACCACATCGTATCCTATAACATCACTGGCAGCCGCTGGGCCCGGTCAGATCTGGTACCGACAACAGTGCTAGACCCATTTTTTAACAGTTCTGAAGAGGTTCTGGCTATCTGTTCCATCAAGTCAGATCAGGGTTCTAACGGTCCGGTCCAGTTAGTTTTTATTCTGGGTTGTTCTGGAAACAGTTGGACCCCAGGGATCATTTCGGTTCTACCAGAACCTCTGTCACATTGTAACAGCCAGCAGCTAGAAAACTGGACTTGAAGAACTTTTGGGTCAGATTCATCAGAACCACCGGGAAATAAATGGACCTGCAGAGAGTCCAGAACAAAGGTTTTGGATTCAGAGGAAAGAATCTGTTAAAGGCTAATTAGCGCACAGAACCTCTGAGGAGGACTGGTTTAATGAGCTAAAGGCTCGATTTGTTCTGGTTCTGATCCGATTCTATACATCTCTGACAGGATGTACGTGTTCGGCGGATGGGTCCCGCTGCTTGGGGACGACGTCAAGATGGGGACGCATGAGAAGGAGTGGAAGTGCACCAACAACCTGGCCTGCCTCAACCTCGGTACCGGTCCGACACAGAGAAGCGCCGGCGGTCACAGAACCGGGCCCCGCTCACCTGTGTGTGTTTGTGTGTAGAGACGATGAGCTGGGAGACGGTTCTGATGGACAGCGATGAGGAGAACATACCCAGAGCTCGGGCGGGTCACTGCAGCGTGGCCATAAACTCCAGGCTCTACATCTGGAGCGGCCGGGACGGGTACCGCAAGGCCTGGAACAACCAGGTCTGCTGCAAGGACCTGTGGTACCTGGAGACAGGTGAGGGCAAACCGAAAGCTAGCAGAACCACTCCCCAACCAACACGGTGCTGTTGGTCCAACTTGTCCCTGTCCCCTTAGAGTGTCCGGTGGCGCCGTCCCGGGTGCAGCTGGTCCGGGCCAACACCACGTCCCTGGAGGTGAGCTGGGGTCCGTCTAAGACTGCAGACACGTACCTGCTGCAGCTGCAGAGGTACGACATCCCCACAGGCGCCGCCCCGGCGCCGCCCGGCCAGGCCGTCCCCACAGCAGGTTCTGTTCCTGGAAGCCCGTCGACCGCAGATGCCAAAAGTCCAGGTAGGTTCACCTGTGCGGGGGGGAGGGAGGGAGGGGTGCTTCTTGCTCACCTGTTGTCTGTGTTTCTGCAGCGGTGTTGAAGATGGCGGCGGCTCCAAGTGCAGCGGGGGGAGCCGTCCGACTGGCCACGCCAAAAACCATGGCAACACTTCCTGTTGGTGTCCGTGTGGCGGTACCTGCTCAGCCCAGTCAGGCGGTAAGGCGCCACAGGCAGACTAAACGGCAAAAACAAAAAATATGGAGGGAAGTAAACAAATGAGTGACTTATAGTTAATATTTGATTCATTATTTATTTCTTTACAATGTGTCCTTCTGATTAATTGATGACGTCCAGTTATAGGTTCACTGCTGTTCATTCCTAAGCAGAGTCTCACTGGTATTTATAACACAAGTAACGTCACAGTGGAACCATGCTAGAGCAGAACCCTAAATGGATCCAGAGTCCGGAATGAACTTTCTGTGGTTCTGTTAGTAAATAGAAACTCTGATAAACTCCATCAGTTCTGACCTAAATCAGCCCATTGAGCTGCGCTGCATGAAGGAGCAGCAGAACTTCTCTGCTAACATGCTAGCAATTAACAAAGTAGATAACGAAGGTTCTTGTGTTTTAATGAATTGATTTTTGAAGCCAAATCCAAAGCAGCAACGTGAAGGAACTCTGGATCTGGTCCAAATAACTGCTGAAGTCCTTGTCTGGAAGCCGGACCTCAAATATGCAAAGTTTATTGACCTTGAAGAGGGTGAACTTATTCCACTTATCATTATGTGAGTTAAAAATTGTCTCATTGACAGTTTTGTTAATAGCATGTCAGTTTATTAAGGGAACTGCAGAGGGCAGTATAAATCTGGTATCCCATAATTCACTGCAGCCTACAAACATGAGTACTCCGTTATAATTTAGTCAGATCATATCTAAGGGCTGGATATTTTAAATACTGAACCTCCTGATGGTGGGTTTCCGTGGTAACCCCTCCTTCTGTCTCCACTCAGCCGATAGGCAGCGGTCCTCAGATGAGTGGCATGGCAGCGTTGGCGGCGGCGGCGGCAGTGACTCAGAAGATCCCCCCGTCCACGGCGCCGGTCCTCAGCCTTCCTGCAGGTGGCAGCGCGGTGAAGATTGTGAGTCCAGGGCCAGTGACCGTGGTAACAATGAGATCGGAACACACAGGTGATGACCTCATCACTTCTGTTTCAGGTGAACAACTCGGCCACGCGTCTGTTGAAGACGGCCGCTGCCCAGGTGGGCGGGGCTTCAGTGGTGTCTGCTCCGGGGACTCCCAGCCGGCCAATCATCACGGTTCATAAGTCGGGCTCAGTGACTGTCTCCCCACAGCCGCAGGTGGTCACCACAGTGGTGGGTGGAGTCACAAAGACCATCACCATCGTCAACAGTCCCATCAGCCTGGGAGGAGGCGGAGCATTGGTGAGTGATGTCAGTCAGAGGGTATGTCCCGCCTTCTGACAGGGTGCGGTTCAGTTCTGCTGGTAACACACCTGACTTGAAGCTGCTGGTTCTGCCGTTATTTACATCATTGAAGGTCTGGATGTTGATGTCCGACAGACCGGATCCTCGGCACCAGAAGGGTTCTGTTGTTCTCATGTGATCTTCTGCCCAGAACCTCCGCGGTTCTGAAAGCAGCTGAGGTTCCTGCGGGGGTCTCAAACATCTGCTTCTCTTTCAGATCGGTAACCTTGGAAACCTGGGGAAGGTGGTGTCGGTGGTCCAGACCAGACCGGTCCAGAGTGGAGCGGTTACCGGTCAGGCGGGGAGCAGCCCAGTCTCTCAGATCCTGAAGGTAAAAACCGGATCCTAGAACAGTTGACAGGAAGTGACATCACTATGCTGCATCTGGTCCTCATTCAACCGGAACATCAAAGCCAAACAAACTAAACAGAACCACTGTGTTTAGAACCGTAGAACCCTAGAGTCGAGCTCCAAATGTAAACAAACTCTGAAACCATGAAGGTGTCGGATGTCCCAGAAGGTTCTGTGAAGAACCTGCTTGTAGAGCAGAATAATCTCTTGGAGTCGAACTGTTCCAGGCGGTTCTGATCAACGGTCTGGTCTGACCTTACTCTGATCCGACCCGGATCCTGTCACTGGGTCGGTACTGAGTCTCGTCCTCTTCCTCTTAGACGAAGGGCGTCCTGCCGGCGGGAACCATCCTGAAGCTGGTGACCTCAGCAGATGGGAAGCAGACGGCCATCCTCAGCACAGCGCAGGCCGGCGCCACGCCCAACAAACCCACCATCATCAAGACCATCCCGCTGTCGGCTCTGCAGGGAGCAGCAGGTACGCCGCACAACTGAGTCGCCGCTACTCCCAACGCCGAGCAGAACACTCACTGAGCTCCGCCCCCTGCAGGTGGGAACAGTCCCATTACCATCCTGACCACCAAGGTGGGAACTCCAGGAACCGAGAGGCTGATCAGCACCGTCCCCAGGATGTCTGCGGGCATCCAGCAGGGAGTCACCCAGGTAGGCCACCGCCGGGTCACACCGAGGCCCTGTCAGGACAGGTGAGGCGGCCCGACATGTTAGCCTCTGTGTTAGCAGGTGGTGTTGAAAGGATCTCCTGCGATGGCCGGTACCATCCTCAGAACCGTCCCCATGAGCGGACTGAGGCTGGTGTCTCCAGGAAGCAGCCCTGCTGTCACCACGCTGCTGGTGAAGGGAACCACAGGTAAACCATCCTGGTACAGGTGAGCCGTATGTGTGGCAGACGTGTGTCAGCTGAGCATGGCGGTCCACTTCCCGCCTGCAGGCGCCGCTAGCCTGGGGACGGTCACAGGAAGCGTTTCCACTGCGCTGATGGGAGGAGCCAGCGCCTCCTTGGCCACACCCATCACTACTCTGACAACCATCGCGTTGGCCAGCCAGGTTACCACGGCAACCACCCCCACCTCAGGACCCAGACAGGTACAGAGAACCTGAATTGCAGGTTCTTTAGTCCCGCCTCCGGTTCAGATCTGACCCGCTGTTTCCTGTCTGCAGGTGACTCTGATTACAACACCGAGCGGCGCCGAGCCCCAGCCACTGGTCCAGGACCTGCCCGTCTCCATCATGGCCTCTCCTACATCAGAAGATGCGGCAAGTATGACAGGAAGTACGACGACCACCAACGCCGAGGGAGACGCAGCCACAGGTACGCAGACTGTCCTCCAACACAGAGCTGTAGCTGCAGAACTCAGGTGGGATGTCAGGGAAGTGATCAGCTGTTTGCGGTCTCCATATCGGTGCAGCGGTGACCCTGGTCTGCTCCAACCCGCCCTGTGAGACCCATGAGACCGGTACCACCAACACCGCCACCACGGCCGGAGCTGGAGGAGTCCGACAGGTGAGGAAGCGTCTGACAGTAAAGGTGGATGATGGTCTGGGAGCAGCACAGGTGTGTTAATGAGCTGTTGGTGTTTACAGGTCTGCTCCAACCCGCCCTGTGAGACCCATGAGACCGGTACCACCAACACCGCCACCACAGCTACAGGTAACACACCTGCTCTCCATTTGTGGGTGAATTAAATATGTTGTGACATCACTTCCTCTCCACTGGATGTGCAGCTCAGCAGAGTGGAGATGTTCTTCAGGGGGACTCCACAGACTCCGCCTCCTCATCCGATCCAGCCTCTGCTGTCAGTCAGAGCACAGCGGTTACCACAGTAACGCATGCCACGCCCACCCCGGGTCCGTCGGTCCCGGTACGTCTGGATCCAGTTCTAGCTAGGCTCTAGATCTGGACCGTTTAGAACGTGGGAGGAGCAGGTTGTTCTGACAGATGTTTTCTCACCAGGAAATCTCCTCACTGGTTGGAGTTGAGAGGATGGAGACGTCAGAGACGCTGATCATGGTGCCCCGAGAAGAGGAGGAGCCAACACTGACAGACAGCCAATCGGAGGGCGTGGAATCATCAGGGGCGTCGGTGTTACAGGTTCAGGTGACTGAGGAGGCTGCCTGGGGCCGGTTCACACACACACACACACACACTAACATCTGGCTCCGCCCCCTGTGTCTCAGATGGCCTCCTCAGATGAAGGTCTTCCTCAGCAGCTGATGTCATCAGAGGGGGGTGGAGGTGAGGAGGTCTCCAGGACGATGACCCTTACGTTGACGCCGGGACTAGTTCCAGATCAGCTGGGTGTTACTATGGCGACCGATGCTGGGTCCGTCGGTGAGTCACTCGGAGGGCGATGGCATCCCTCCTCTGGCGCTGTGCTCTCTAAGCTGGTGTTTCTGTAGGTGAGTCTAACCAATCAAGCGATCAGCCCATCCGCATCGTGCTGACGCCACAGGAACTGGCGGCGCTGGTCCAACAGCAGCAGGAACCAGAACCAGAGCCCAGCAGCGTTCCCACAGGTACAGGAGAATTTCCTTGACGCAGGTGGCAGCAGTTGATCAGGTGAAACCTGCTTGGTTCTGATTCTGTTTCTCAGAACCAACTGAACAAGGTTTGTGTTGCAGAGGGCCTTGCTCCGGCCGACAGCCTGAACGACCCGAGCGCCGAGAGCCACGGACACCAGCTCCCCACCTCAGCCGTGATCAGCGCTGTTGCCCGATTAGCCAGCACGTTTAGCCCTGCCCCCAGCATGGCGGAGGGCCAGGTGAAAAGTACAGCTGTCACCACGCCGATGGAGACCTTCAACGGCGTCATGGTGCCTCCAAGTGTGAGAAGAATTTATCAACACTAGTAAACCCGTCTGCGCAGTTTACCTATATTACTGAACAATACAAGCTAGCCACCTGCTAACAGAGCACAAGCTAGCCTAAAACTCCAAAAACATGTCTCTAACATCCATCCATCCATCCATCCATCCATCCATCCATCCATCATCCATCCATCATCATCCATCCATCATCCATCATCCATCATCATCCATCCATCTTCTTCCGCCCATCCATGGTCGGGTTGCGGGGGTAGCAGCTTCAGAAGGGAGGCCCAGACTTCCCTCTCCCCAGCCACTTCCACCAGCTCCTCC
>JAUZNJ010033400.1:0-13179 GCA_034780135.1 Jordanella pulchra
GACAGGTCCGGCCGGACGACGCTAAGATCCGTGCTGTTCTGGATTGGCCAACTCCTGAGACCCGGAAACAACTGCAGAGGTTTCTGCGCTTCGCTAATTTCTAGCGGAGATTTATCCGCAACTACAGTCAGACTGCTCAACCTCTTACAGCTCTTACCTCTACCAAAATTCATTTTCGTTGGACCCCGGAGGCAGATGTTGCTTTCAAGCAACTTAAGGGCCTCTTCGCCAGCGCCCCTATCCTTATTCAACCTGACCCCCATGAACAGGTTATCCTGGAGGTGGACGCATCGGACACTGGAGTTGGTGCCGTTCTCTCACAAATCTCCACTTCTGACAACAAGACTCACCCGTGTGCATTTTTCTCTCGCAGGTTGTCCCCTGCTGAGAGAAATTATGATGTCGGAGATTGTGAACTTCTAGCCATCAAGCTGGCACTGGAAGAATGGCGACATTGGCTGGAAGGCGCCGAGCATCCTGTACTGGTCTGGACCAATCACAAGAATCTCTCATACATTCAATCTGCTCGCAGACTCAACCCTCGTCAGTCCCGATGGTCCTTGTTCTTCTCTTGGTTCAACCTCTCCATTTCATATCGCCCAGGTTCACGCAACATCAAGCCCGATGCTCTCTCCCATGTTGTTTCCCCGGACGACTCAGAAAAGGTTCCTGCATCCATTCTTCCCCTGATTTGCTCTGTTGCCTCCATCACCTGGAAGATTGAGGACCTCATTAAAAGAGCCCAGTCAACTGAACCCACTCCTCCTGCCTGTCCTCCCGGAAAAACCTTTGTTCCATCCTCCATTGGATCTCGTTTTCTTCTCTGGATTCATGACTCTAAGTTTTCTGCTCATCCGGGTATCAGTCGAACCATCGCCTTAATAAACCGTAAGTTTTGGTGGCCTTCAGTTCACAAAGATGCTTCCGACTTTGTTCATGCCTGTCCCGTCTGTTCAAGAAACAAAACTTCCAATCAGCCACCCTCTGGTCTTTTACAACCTCTATCCGTTCCTAGCAGACCCTGGTCCCACATCTCCATCGACTTTGTCACAGGATTACTGCTGTCTAAAGGTTTGACCACCATACTCACCATTGTAGACCGATTCTCCAAGGCCTGTCATTTTATCCCTCTCCGTGAATTACCCACTGCTTTCCAGACAGCTCAACTCTTGGTTAAACATGTTTTCCGTCTCCATGGCATTCTGCAAGATATCCTTTCTGACCGAGGTCCTCAGTTCATCTCTCAGGTGTAGAGGAATTTCTGTTCTGCCCTCGACGCTAAGGTGTCCCTCACTTCAGGTTTCAACCCCCAGTCAAATGGACAGACCGAGAAAAGGAACCAGGACCTGGAAACCACCCTCTGCTGCTTCACTTTATCCAATCCGTCTGACTAGTCCCAATACCTGCCTTGGGTCGAATACGCCCATAATAGCCACTCAGCTGCCACTGGCCTATCACCATTCAAAGCATCCTTGGGTTACCAGCCACCACTTCTCTCTTCCGACGAAAAGGATATTGCTGTCTCCTCTGTTCATCACCACATCCGCCATTGTCAAAAGGTCTGGTCTTCCACCAGCCAAAATCTCAATCGTACAGCTGCTCTCAATAAGCGAATGGCCGACCGGCACAGGAAACCCGCTCCCACATACCACCCCGGACAACAGGTATGGTTATCCTCACGGGATATCCCATTAAAATCCATGAGCAAGAAACTATCTCCCCGATTTATTGGCCCATTTCCCATAGAGTCTGTTATTAGTCCATCTACTGTCCGTCTTTAGTTACCTTCCTCCCTCCGTGTTCATCCTACATTCCACGTTTCTCAGATCAAGCCTGTCCAGACCAGTGCGCTCTGCCTTCCAGCCAAAGCCCCCCCTCCCCCCCGTGACATTGAAGGACATCCCGCTTACACCTGTTCGCCGGATCATGGACTCCCGTCAGCGAGGTGGTGGATGGCAATACCTTGTCGACTGGGAGGGCTACGGTCCGGAGGATCGCTCTTGGGTTCCTAGCTCTTTCATCTTGGACCCGTCTCTCATTAGGGATTATCGAGCATCCCTCCCATCCTGCTCGTCTAGGCCGCCAGGTGGCGACCGTTGAGGGGGGGGGTAAACCCATCATGACAATATAACCCACTCAAAAGCTCTTATACAAAGTATAAGAGAACTGTTCATATAAACTACTGAAAAGCTTTACTTTCATACACACTACTGAAAACCTCTTACATACACTAATAAAAATCTCTAATATACACTACAAAAGAGCTCTCATATACACTACTAGAAACCTCTTACATGCACTACTAAAAGCTGTCATATACACTACTAAAAAGTTCTTATATACACAACTAAAAAGCTCTCATAAACACAACTGAAAAGCTCTCATATACATTACTCAAATATTTGTGTATTTTACTTGAAAAGGAAGGCGTTTTATTACACCGGAAGTTGTAGGTTTAAACTTTAAACAGTAGTCCTTCCGATTAGCTTCGCACGTTTTGTCCGGTCGATATTTTACTCAATAAAATTAGCGATTATTACTCAACTAACCACTGAACACCTCACACAAGCAGTGTCATTACTCAGCTGTATTCTGGCTTTAACGGAGGTTCAGATCCTTTCAAATGCTACAATGTCACACACATCTTCATGCTTGCTGTTACATGATTTTAGATGTTAATTTAGTTTCACTGTTTTTCTGTTTGTGTATTTATGTCACTGTTAACCTTTCTCGTATGTTTTCTTTGCAGATCATGCATTAACTCCTTCCTCTTTTCTGTCACTTTAGGCTTATTTCCAGTTAATGATCATGGCATTGGCGATACTATTTATCTTGACCCCAGATGCTTCCAAAATTTTTACATCAGGGTAAAAAACTGTCATGTTGAAAAGCACTTTACAACAATTTAGAGAAATAATTACTGGATACTTATGTTTGTATTCATACTCATTCTCTACCACTTATGTGGGATCAGGTGTGGGGGCAGCAGTCTCACCAGAAACTCACAGACTTCCCTCTCCCCAGACACCACCTCCAGCTCTGTTGGAGGGAAGCCCAAAGTGCTCCCAGGACAGACAGGAGACATAGTCCCTCCCTTGTGTCCTTGGCTCCTCACTGTGGATCATGCTTCCTCAACGCCTCTCAAGAGAGGGGTCCATGGGGCATCAAAAAAGATGTACCATTGACTCCTCCGGTGTGGAGGAGAAGCTATGCTAATCTGAGACTCTACTGGATGATCATATTCCCCATCCTTTCTCTAAGTGAGTGCCCAATTTGTCTGCCATTTTTTTAGACCAATTCAAAAGCTTTGCTTCATCACTCATCTCTCTCTTAACCACAACAGACTGGTGCAGTGTCCTCGTTATAGTGGCAGCTGCACCGATCCATCTACAGATCCTTTGCTCTGCAGGACCTTAAGATAGCTGAACTCCTTCGCCTGAAGCAGGAACTCTCCTCCAACCTAAAGTGGACAAGCCACCTTTTTCTGATTGCCAACTTTCATCTTGGTGGAGCTGATTCTCATGCTGGTTAGCAGCAAACAGCGGAGCATGCTGCAGGTCTTGGCAGGAGGGAGCCCACAGAACCACATCAACAAAAAAAGCAGGGAGGAAATCTGAACGGAACAGGTCAGATTCAAAGTCAGTAGCTTCCTGTTTCAACTAAACGCAGTGTTAGCAAAGCATGCTTCCCCCTCTGTAAGCGCATGATGGCCAGAATCGCTTTGAGACACATAGTCTTTCTTCATGGTCTCTCCAAACTCCTCCCAGGCTGGAGTTTTTCCCTCCTCAACCGCCTGGGCAGTGGCAAGCTTGGCCTTATGATACCTGCTTGCTGCCTCAAGAGTCCAAAAAGGTCACAACAAGGCTTGATAGGACTCTTTCTACACCATCCCTTACTGCCAGTGCCCAGATGAGTAATCTGGACTGTGGGACAGCAACTGTGGGACTGGGAGCTCTATGAAAATAGATATGTAAAGTTCGCTGATAGAGGTAGTTCTGAAGGAGGAGAAGAAGGCAGTCGGAGATGTGTGGGGGGGTGGGGGTTTGGATGCGGGGTAATGGGTGGCTGGTTCACGGTGGAGGCTGGTGTAAGATCGGAAATAGAACTTGGCCGATACTATAATAAGGAGGCTGGAAGAGTTTTGCTATGGATTCAAACAGGTTCAGCCTTCTCTGGCTTTCACCGCCTCTCACTTACCGTACGCTCTGTCACCTAGCAACTATGACAGTTGATACAGAAGTCAGGAAAACAATAGATGCTGAACTTTTTACTACTGTTCTGTTGCTAATTTCAATGTTGAGGAACTTCAGTAGCAGAACCGTGGTCACAGATATCAGATCTGTAGTTCATACACTGCACAGATATTGGAATCTGAGCTTAATTGTCAAACACATTAACAAAGTCACAGAATAAACCAAACATTACTCAACACAAATTTGACTCGATAACCTTTTGAGAATATGCTTTCATTAATTTCAAATGAAACTATTCACTTACTTTTATTATATTAAACTGCATTTACAATATTCAACATTGTTCATGACAATTTCCCCTTTCATCTGAGCATGAAGCAGCCAGCTTGTTTGGACTGGACCCATCCTTCAAAACGGGCAAACAGAAGACTGGATTCGTCGGCCACATACGAAGGAGTCTTGGAATCCTAACAGGGCACAGCGCCACGCTATGACATAGATGGCCAACAAATCCAGCCACCACAGGATGCGCCTGCTGAATCTGAAAACAGTGTCTGTCTCAAGTAAGCTCTCTAACACACAATTAATCACTTACTGCAGTATTAATCACTTAGTACACCTTTTCCTCTGTCTCCCCCAGAGCGCTACAGGCTGATTACCTGGTCGATTCCTCTGTATGAAATTAATCATTTTCCTCTGTACATATTTATTCTGTACAATAAATTCTTATTGCCACGATACAATTTCACAGAAAAGTTTGATTTTTAAACTTCTGCTGTCCCCACTCCACTCTGACCGTGTGGAATTCATGTCTGGCCGATTCACCGCACTTGCCCGCGCCATTTTAATAAGAATACTATGTAAACCAACGTCATTCTTGTGACAGACATCATGGTCAGTGTGAACGCACCATTAAGCTTTTCAATAAAAACTGAATGACAGATCACACAAATGTCTACAATTCAGTTGTGGAGGAGAAGTTGCCTTTAATCTTTAAAGTTATCAATTTCTATAATATTTTTTTTCAAAGATGAACATGTTTCATTCAGACTGATATAATTTGCCACCAACTCTGACATTTTCCAAAGAAATTTTGAACTCCAAAGACATTAAGGTTTTTCTTGGTTTAGATTCTCTGGCTTTGTGATACCGTTTGTGTCTGAAGATGGTTTGTTTTTTGTCTTACATTTTCCCTGCCTGCCTGCTGTTAAATCTGATCACATTCTTATATTTCTCTATTTCTCATAGTTGTAGGAAACCTGATTTGAACATTTGCTTCTTTGAGCGAAAATTCTGCAGACCATCTAAGTGTGTGAGGGTCATGTTGTGTGTTATCTGATTCCCATGCTGTGCATGCTCTCAACAGGTTTTTTTTTTATCATCTCCTTCCATTTGCCATCCACACTCTCTGTAGATCTTTATGATCAGATCCCCCTGCTAACTCTCTGCATGATCCTTTGCCTTTCTCTGTGTTTCAGAACTCTTTTTTTGACCATGTATTATTGACTGAAGGCTTTTGTCTCAAAATGTGTTCACTTGATATTCTGCCCTGGACCTGATGTGTTGAATGAGACACCATAACCTCATCCCCAGGCACTTCTGTTACCCAAATTGGTCTGAAGCACCCGCTGTGTGGAGAATGGCGGCTGCTTCAATCGAAGACATTCAGTTATGTCTTTTACAGAGCCAGCTTTTAGCTGTGATGAACAACCTTTGCTGTTTCCAGAAAACCAAATTATTCAGTCTGTAAGCTTCAATGTTGGAGAAAAAAAGCAAAAATAATCTACTGGCTCCAGTAAAACTTTGAGACAAACTGTATCATACGGCTGTCTTCACACACATTAACTTGAGTTATATCCGCGTCTGTTTTATAGGTTTCAGTATAATGTTGCCTCATCCTTTGCAGCTTTTACACCGTAGGGTTTTCTGGTTAGAATTTCTACAGGGTTTTGAAGTGTATTTCTGGGGATTTTTGACAGTTCAGAACATGGAAGTCACTGATGATGCATTAAAGATCTGCCTCCTATTCTCTGCTTTAATTCATCCTGAAGATGTCTTGTGGGGTTTAACTCTAGGCAAATCGAGTTCCTCCATCCCAAAACGGGTATTTCTGTCATGTTCTGGGGTCCTCTGTTTTATTTGTGGGTTTTTTTTCCTGTGTGCCTTATCCCTCTTCTACCACCAGATGGCGTCGGGTCCTGGATGGAGTGCGGTGGTGTCATCAGCATTCACAGCTGCATTCCATCAAGCCTCATCAACTGGTGTACAAGAGGAGTAGGCCGTCAGTTCCTCGGAGCCGAGTGTTTGCCAGTAATGGTATCGCTGAGCCACCTGAGCTAATGTCTGTGTTCCTCCTCATTGTTAAGTGTCTTCTAGTGACTTTGGTTCTCTGTTTCCCTGCTGCCTTTAGGTGATCCCTTGGAAATTCTGGATCCATTGGTTAGACCGTGGCAGTCTTCCTGTTTTCTGAACCTCCCTCGTGACGCCATGGTAATTGCCCACTGGTTGCCCAAGTTCCTAGACTCACCTCTCCGTTGTTTGCAAGTATCTCCTGGTTCCCACGACTGGCAGCCGAATCACTCCTCTGTGTCTCCGTTGAACCTGAGCTGACCTGTCCGTTCCCCGCCGCACTCCTCCATTGCTCCTGGACCCACAAAAGAGACTTGGACCCTGGACATACCCAGTCACCCTCCAAAACTCTGATCCAACCACCCTAAAGTAAGAATCAACCCTATCTCCTTTAGCATCTCTATTTTCCCACTCCACCTGAACTCACCACTCTGCTTTTCCTCCTCAGTGACAGTCGTTTCCTTTCCCTGCCGGTTACCCTGGACCGGGCCTTCTTTGCATTCCTGTTTTGTTCGTTGTCATTATAATAAATCACTTTATCTGATCTCGCTCTCCTGTCTTGGTGTTCTGCATGTGGGCAATAAGCATAAAACCCAACATGACAATTTCCATGTGTTTAGAGACCTTGTGTTGTTTACTTGTGCAAACTGATACACTTAACACAAAGCAAGCTGTCCTGTCATGGTGCCGAGATGGAATCCACAATGCTCCTGAGAGTGACTCATTTTTTAGCAAATGTCTGAAGTGGCAGTTAACAGCTAGAGGTCCTTTGATCTCAGTACCAGTGGCTGTGGAGGTTATTCTAATCCTGACCCAATACTTTTTTGCTCATATTGTAATAGGTACATTTTTGTTGTATGCATTTTAAAATATCATTTACTCAGGGTTCTCTTTGGTCCTTGCAATCCTTGAGACTTTTAGAATTTGAAAAAATAAATTCAAGGCCCTGCAAAGGTTTAGTAAACGACCTTAAAACGACAGTCATGCTAAAAAGAATTTTGTTTGGTGGTCGAAATCTCACAGGGGTGACAACCTTTCCTCATTTCTGGTTGCATTCTGCAATCTTAGGTAAAATGTGCCTAAACAGCAGTTGCTCTGGTGAGTCGGTGAAACGCAAATGCCGTTGATTCGGTATCATTATATCGGCAACATAATATCATGCCCAGAAAATGCAAATTTCAAGATAAAAAGCTATAGTGAGTTGATGTAAAAGCACATGGGTTTTTGTACATTTATCCTAGGGTTTTTAGGTTGAGCTTTTTTGTGTGCTCCACATTCTGCATTATTTTTTTGTTGGTATTCCCAAATAAAAGGTGTTACCTATTCAAAAAATACACTGGTCAGATTACTCCTACTTAGGTGTTTGTCAAAATGAGACCCAGCTAAAAAAGCAATTAAAGTCAAAACATTTTTACTTTTATTATAATTATTTCAAATTCAAACTTCATAAAATAGGTAGAGTGTCTTGCCATTAGATGGCCCAAGAAAGCATTTGAAGCTTATGAGGTTTTGAGGAATGAACCATTTTTAGTGCAGTCACTTAAAAGCTTTTTATAAAATTTGCACTTTATCAAAATTGTTTTACTGATAGCACATTAAGAGGTAGCAGTAGGTAAATAGTGCTGCACGACATCCTTGAATTTGAGGAAATTGGTTCATGAAAGTCCTTGAAAGGTCCTTGTAATTGATGTAAAGTATGGTATGGGTATGCTATTTACATCCTCATCTATCTTTCTGATCTCATCAGTGCACCAGACACCAAATACTCTTGAGGTAAAGCAAGGACATTTTCTAAAGAGTTTTTTTATATATTGAATTTGAAGCATTACTGCTATAGTATCACTTCATCTGTTATTTTCTGGGTTTTGTTTAAGGTGACTTCATTAAAGTTGGCTTGAAAAGCATAAAGCATTGTATGCTTTGTATAAATATCAGACATTTAAATGTGTTTAAAAAGATTGTTTTATTTAAAAATCCGATTACAAACTCATATAACTCATATTCAAAAAATGTGAGCTGTAAGGCTATGGCCAAAACAAGCAAGAAACCAAAACTTTATCCTGATCGTCAAACCGATGAACCATAAAATTGTAAATATGAGTGCTTGTACCTCTGAAACCCAACTGATACAGATCCAGTGAGAACTCTACATTCATTCACCAGATTTAATAAAACATCAGTTTGGTTCTTTTAATGATTTATTGAAACTTGTTTTTCCTGGCTAGAGGGCTTATAGTTTCTGTAAACATCAAGAAGAAGACTTGGCTGCTTATATTTATATTCAGTGTGGAATTTCTAAGTCTACAGAGGGGTCACATTCATACCTACAGGCTCAAATATATACATAAACCAATAGTTATATTTAGATAAATGCTCTTTAGTAAGCTGCATCTCATGCTACATGTATTTTTGTCGTTTTAAACTCGACCAGAATCAGTGGCGTTAAATCAAACCAGTTTGTTTCTGGACAGGGAACTTACTTCTAAGGATAGTTCCTTGTTTTAGGTTAGAGTGAGGTTGCATCTTAAAAGCTTAATGCTAGCCTGCTTTGTCTGTTCCAAAACCTTTTTCTGTGGCATTTTTTCCTTTGGAAATAAATCTGACCCACATTCCATCTCAGATTAGGTCAAATATATTTTGTTGTTTGGGACCAACCTTGGGAACAACTACACCTCATTTTGCTTTTCTAAACTGGAAAACCACTGGAACACATTAGGTGCTACTAAGGTTATATAGAAACAAATCACTCTCTCTATAAGGTAAAAGGTATAAATTAGTTTTAATATAGTCTAGTTTCATTCTTGTACAATTGAGTTGTTCAGAATTCACTTTGATGCAAGTGCTATTATATTAGAGGGATAGTAACTTGACAATTTAATACCCTGTGGTAAAAAGTAGCTATTTGATTGTCCTTGTTTTTCTAAGTCCAACTGTAAGGAAAAGGTTTAAAAGAAACCTGTCAAAGATACCAAACTGTAAAGTAGAGCCAGTGATTAGAAAGGCAATTCCAGATCCTGGAATGTGTTTTTATTGTAAGCTTGTATAAAAGTAAAAAAAAATGATGATGCCTAATTGAAGCAAATTATTTCTAAACTCCAAGCCTCTTGAACCTCAAATGGAATTGGGATTGGACATGTATAAGCTTTTGCTTCTTCCATCCCCTTTTCAAGCCATGCATGTATTGTTTGTCATTATATGTATTGTAAAATGTGTGCAGGTTTGAAATAAACTTTTTGAAATGAAATGAAAAATCATAATTTAAAGAAACTTTAAGAAGAATAAAGATTAGAGATTTACATCTGTTGTTTCCTATCAAGTATTTCTGTTTTACAAATTCAAATATAAGAATAATACTAGCTGAACTTTGTGCTTGAGTCCTCCAGGTCTTGTTTTAAATCTGGACTGCATCTGAATGGGGCACCAAATTCTCTGGAATATTTCACCATGAGAAAATTTATAAACCCAAGACTTTAATTTCTTTATTGACTTAAAAGATATTTTTAAATCCTTAGTAACACTTGTTTTATAACGTTTCTAAATACACCATGTGTTGCACTGAAAAGCAAATAAATATAATGAAACTAATTTAGTCTTTTTTTTCCCTTTCTGCCTCGTTTGTTTTAAATGCAGTACATGTTAGACAGAAGTTTGTTCTCACTGATTTCTTGTTCCAAGTTTCTGCAAGTTTTCCTAGCCTCTCTTTTTTTGTAAGCGTTTAAAGATCAACACAAAACAGTGATGTAGAAATCTGCCGAACGTAGATAACAGATTAACTCCACAGATTAGTGAACAGCAGCATGGAGACCACTCGTCTGAGACACATAATGGGGTTTCTAGGCAGCTTCTTATGCCTTATACAATGAATTGCTCCAGTTTTTAATTTGTTCTTCCCTGCAAATAAATGATGCAACAAATTATATTTTGTTTATTTCTTTGGCAGTTTTAATTACACACTTCTGTTATGGATGCCAAAAGACTGCTGCAGATGTTATTTAAAAACTGTGACCTGAAATTGCATAAAAGTTCTATCTTAGTAACATGCTTCATATTTGAAATTACATTTTTAGTCCTTCATTTCCACAGCATGATCTGATGAACTTAAACTGGGGTAAATGTGTTTTTATGAAAAGGTTAGAGATGATTGGGTTGTTTGGAAAATGATTGATAAGTTTATTGAGTGAATGCTTTTTTGTTTCATCTTCTTGTCTTAATGAGCTTCATGTGTTGCATCTTGATGTTTCGCGAAGATTGATCTGAAAGATAGAATTAACAATATTACTTGTTATAAATTACATTGAAGTCTCTTAATTTTTAAAATTCCTCTCGTGGGGTTTAACATAAAACATTTAACTTTTTTTATCTTCTCTATTCATTATACAATGTTTATCTTTATATTTGTTTTCTTTTTTTAAAAACATCCAATCGTGTTTTTTAATTGATTAAAATATTTTGTATGAGTAGTCAATGAAACTCAGTAGAAGGATTAAATGGAAAACATATAAAACCTTGTTAGATTGTTAGCAGTTTTCGCAGAAAAACTTTGTCAATCTGCTGTTTAGAAAGTATACCAGAAAATGTCCCTCCTTGCACACATAGTGAAACATTGAACTACAACTGTGCACCAGCCTACTTAATGAACTCCTACAGCTCCAACTTAAGCTGATATATGTGTCGATTTCTTTAAACCTGCTTCTAATTACATTCAGTATGTACTTACTACATTGGGTCTTTGGTACGTCCTGCATCATTTCACACAGCTCAAATTCCTTCAGCCTGATGCAGAGCTCACAGATTTCATCCTCTTCGCTCCACGAAGCTGAGCTCCGATCTTCTGCTGTCCCAACAAAGACGTCCAGAGGACGGTACTGAGGAACTTTCAGGGGAAGGTTTGATATTTGGCAGGCAGACGCATCTTTGACCCACTGAGCCGTGGAGCCGATCCAATTAACAGAACCAGTTTTAGTCTGGGAGTCTTTCCTGAAATTAATGGGCAAAGACTTGATCTGTTTTAGGTTGGTGTCAAAAAGAGACCAGATGCTGTACCTTTCCATCTTGTCGTGGATGGAGGGGAAGTGATTGAAAGCTGCCATTTTCCCTAAGGTGAGTTTGTTTTGTTTGGATTTAAATTGTAAAGAAAACAGCTTCAAATATTCTAGAACCAGTGGGATTTAACAGAAGAAAACAGAATAGAAAATACTGGTAATTCCAGAACTCCTGCCCCCCCCCCCCCTTTAATACTTCTTCAATAGCTAAGTGTACAAAGTAAAGAAAGTAATTTGTTTCATTCATTCATTTATTCATTCATAAGTGTTAATAGATATCAGCATAACGAAGCAATAACAAAAATAGCTAAATGTCAATACAGATGTCAAAATGAGGAACAGACAGTAGTTTGGCTTGTAAAATGTATGTGTTTTGTCATTCTTTGCTTTGCATAAATACTGTAAGTAACTAATTAACATTTGAAAAAAAAGTGGATTTACAATCATGGAATATCCAGCATACTTTAAGTAAAACATTTTTCATTCAAATAATTGTTGAATGACTTCCTCATAAGGGAATTGCAATAGGAATCTTTATAAAACATTACAACAGGAAACAATAAAATATATAGATGGTGTGTTTTTATTTACATTTTATAAAAGTATGGCTTTTCTAACATTATTTTATGAATACAGTCATTGGAAAAATCTTTATGGATATTACAAACTCTCTGGGTCCCCCAAATATTGTAGCTTTAGACCAACTTTTTTTTAATTACTTCCACTGGTACTTTGACTGTTCATTTACGATGAGCTCTAACTCTTGAAGGTTGGAATGCCTCATTGCCATCACCCTTATCTATAGCTCCCTCTAGAGTTTCATGTCAGGACTTAGACTGGACTAAATGATGAAACTTTAGTTCCAGTTAGAAGAGGCACATAAGTAAAATTTAATGACTACTCTAAACCTTAATCTGTAAGAAAAACTATGAGCTTAATGTTATGGATATAATTTATATCATGATTCATCACTTCATTTAAATTGTTCATCCAATTTGGACAATGGAATGTTTAGATAATAATAAATAAACCATTTCCTTTTTAAAAATTGTCGTTAGCAGCATTTGACCTTTGACCTACATTTCAACCGTATACATGCTTATTAACAGCCTTTAACGATTTTTAACAATGTAATTCATAAAGGTGGGCATCCTTGAGAGTCAGTAGTCATTTAGGGGGACTGACCTGCTTCTGACTGATATGTGCAATTTATAATGAAAACATCAGGTGCGTTGACACTCCTTTGCAAGTGAAGCATTGACTGCGTTGCACATTGTTTTAGGTTAATCCGATTGACTATAACTGATCGAATGTGTGAACAAATGAGAACTGAAAGCTAAATTAAATCAAGCATGTTTCCCTAATGTGACATTACAAATACACAATTCATCTTTTAAGATCTGTTTTAATATTTGGTATTTGTGAGTCAACCTGACAACGTCCTCTTTTGGTGCCCTGAGAGCAGTTAATAGACATTTAAAAGGAGAGTATGATATGTGCATGTGGTCTTAAGCAGCATTACCTTTCTTTCTTTCTTTCTTTCTTTCTTTCTTTCTTTCTTTCTTTCTTTCTTTCTTTCTTTCTTTCTTTCTTTC
>JAUZNJ010033401.1:0-13178 GCA_034780135.1 Jordanella pulchra
CAGTAGGCTGACAGGAAAGGGGGTATGAGAGAGGGGGAGAGACATGCGGGAAAGGACCACAAGCTGGATTCAAACCCAGGTCGCCCACTTCGAGGACTAAGGTCTCCGTACATGGGTTGTGCGCGCTCACCACTGCAACACCTGCACGCCCAAGAGTATGTCCTTTTAATGCCAAACACACCCTTTCGTGGTGCGTAAAGTAGCGGGTTTGCTAAGAATTTCAGCATCTCCTACGGCATACCAGAACATACTACTAGCATAAAAACTGAGTCCATCAAAAATTTTCTGTGAAACGGTTTAGGCACTGATTTGTTCTGTGTGGCACTGAATTTTGTGACCCAACAGTAAGCACAGGCAATGGATGCCTGCGAAAATGAGTAACACTCATACAGGGAATTGTCAGGCAAAATTCAAATGGGCATGCCACTGCGAAGGGAGATCATATATATGGAGCTACTTTAATTTCCTGACTTTATGGACAACACCTTTGCTTCATCATCTATTTCTCTAATCCCCCAACACATGCAGTAGTCTATGAAAGGCCTTTCTGTGAAACTTGGAACAACATCCGTCAGAAAGTACCATGGTCACTTATGTACCTGCTTTTGTAAAACTGAGTCTAGGCTTAATTATTTAATTTTTCCATTATTCCATTATTTTGGAAAATCCAAACTTAGTCCTTTACCATAGTTTTGTGAAATAGACATAAGGAGTAAATTCTCTGTAAAATCCAAGGTGATTTTCTCTAGAAAGAAAAAAAAAACTAATATTATAAAGAACAAATTGAACTTCACTTCACTGTTGCCCCAATTTTGGTTATTTCTGATGTCTGTATTAAAACTTTAATGTAATAAGACAAGTGGACAGCATTGTAAGTTAGAGTTTGCTATTTTATTTATTAAAGTCTTCACCGGTGTAATAAGTTGTAACATCTAGATGGTCATTAAATAAAGTTCCTTATCAGGCGTTCACTTGTGCTGGAATTAGGCAGGACTTTGGTTAGAAACATTTTAACCTCAGAGTTTAATTAATATTAAAGAAGTGGCAAAACAATAGCCCCACTGCATTTGAAATCTTAACCTCTTGTGCCCTCATTTGGAGTGCCTTGCATATCTCCTTGCTGCACCGGTCTAATCTGTGGCACGTCGGCATGACCAGGTGAAAAGCAGTGCTAATTCTTTATTGAAGCTGGGCACATGTCGAGAGCAGCAGAGACAGGTAGAGCATGCCTTGGGAGCCAACAGATGACCTGACGGGGATTGGCAGGTAGAGTGTTAATTGGATAGGTGCACCGGCCCATTTGTGCTGCCTGTCCCATCGCACAAGACATGGTACCTATTTTCTGACTCCCAAGACAAACTGCAAGTCTAATCTTATACACCCTCTGAATATAGCTGGTGAAATAATCTGTTTCTAAAACACCACATGACTTTCCTCAAGTAAAAAAAAGCAACAACAGCTGATGGCATGGGGAAATGGGACAGACAAGAAATAAGTGCTTCCCAAGGCAGAGACTTTCAGAAATGATTAATATCTAAACAAAATCAAGATAGTTTGGCGGCTGACAGCAACATCATATTGTTGTTAGTACAATCAGTAAATGACGTTTGTGAGGTGATAATCTAAGATTAGTTTGTTTCAAATGTAAATTAATTGTGCTGTCTGTAAAATGAACATGTTGGTTGTTAAGATAATTAACAATAATGAAAGATGTTTTGTCCTGATTGTCATGTCTTTTACTTGTCCTGAAGGCTGTTTTAGCACTTAGCCACTGCAAGTATAGTTAGGTTTTTAGTTACTGACACCAAAAGGAATTACACTTATTTGGATGTTTGCAGCTTTTTAATGAAATGAAATGTTGAAATAAGCTCACAAAGTTGGGCCTATTTCAAAATAAATCTGAGCACTTGTATGTTGTATATAAAAAATGGCTTTGATTTTAGAAAACAGATAATATAATCCATTATACACCAGTATGAGATATTTATGTTATCATAATCTGGACTTAGAATATCACTCTTAGCATTGTTAGACTAAATATCACAGATTGTTATTCATAAACTGCAAAGTCATACAATTACATAGTATATGCGTCTAGGCAAAAATGAATGAATATGCGGTTTTTCTAAAGTACAGTTCCCGCAGACATGCAGTATATTAATTCAGTTTTTCCACATTTTCTAAGAGCATTTATTTATGCATTTATTTCTTTTTTTTTATTTATAACCTAGAGACATTTAAAGAACATGGCTTTTTCTAAACTAAAATTTGAAATACATTTTTTTTTTATATTAAAGGAAAACACCTGACCAAAGGAACTTGCTTATTATTTCTTAAGGAAAGTTGTGTGTAAAACATTGCAACAGCAGGAGGAAGGGCTTACTTGCTTCCACATTTATGCTAAATTTTTATAGATTATTTCTTTTCCTTCATTTCACTTCTCATCCTGCTGAACCATGACACTTTAGGAACTGATTATGGCAAAGGTTACACAATGTCAAATGACAAGTCTTCTAGTTAGACTTATTTGAGACTTACTATGTCTGGATTTTCTATGATTGCTAATATGCATCTATAGACTATTATCATGTTGGACTGATTTGAATAATATCAACTAGTGTAAAACATACAGAGTCCGAACAACCTTAATTGCCCAAATTTGTGCACAAAAATAGGGAATTTATTGGATTATCATTAGATTGTCATTAAATGTAACAGACTCAGTAAAAGCAGTTTATAATGCATTAGACTCTAAATAGCTGCATAATGCTGGTGATTGTTCTGCAGGTCAATTAACTATTTCCTTCCCACATGTTTAACTTCTTACCTTCTCTCATACCCCTTAATGGACCATTTCATACTCATGTAACCAGCCTTTGTTCTGAAAACATAATATTACCTCCCATATCCACTAATTTTGGCACAAATAACCATATCAGAAAGTTGATTGATGATTGATGAATCAATAGTAACATAGTTATTGGTCAGACATGTTGGAAATGTTTACCACATTTCCTAAAGGTTACCTATGATAAGCAGGCAATGTTTCCCCTGGCAGGTACAAATGAATGCATGGCAGTTTAGGTTGTTTATGCACGAAAACTGTACAAGCCCATGGTACATGGGGAAAAAAAATGTGTGTGTTGTAATTGAAACCAGCAGTAAAAATGGGTTCAAATCTGTTCAGAACTATTATTTGGTCTAAATGTTCTTCTGTATTTATACATTCTTTTGATCTTGATCTTTTTCATTTCTTGGAACACTAGAATAACTCTAGAATAATCTTGACTTTTCTTTACAATAATGTTAGAAAATAATTATGTTAAATCACTGAACCCTAATCCTACAACAGGTTTTTATTTAACTGAAATTCTGAACTGCTTTGAAATAGATATCTGTGCTTCCTGTGGCAAACTTAGGCCTCCCTCACAAGTTTAAAAAGAAAGAAATTCTACAATCCAGAATTACATTTAAAGACATGAATCATCTAGACTGTTGAAGGTTTTATGAAAACTCCTGCATGAATCACATTTTCTGAAAAGGACTTTATTGTTTAAAGCATTAAAACAATAGAAAATTAAATTACCCAAATACATGCAAACACATCTATTATTCAATGTCTGCTCTGAACAGGCTCCAATTGTTAGTTAGTTAATGTTGTGTTCAGAGAGCAAAAAAAAATGTGGAGAAGATGACACAAGGAATATATTTGTTAACATGGGTTAAAAAATAACAAAATATCAGACACCAACTCTGGGTTTGCTTTGTGTGTGAAAATTAACTACTTTCCATTGCAATGCAGTATGAACCAACCCTGCCTGCTTTTATTTGAATGTGAATGCTTCTAATACAGCAAAGGGGTATACATAACCTTTAATTTAACCTTAACCATTGTGCTCGGTGCAGACTAGCCCTTCTATTGTTAAAGATGCGGCATCTTATTTTTTAATAAGCAAAGGGGATTAAATTAAACCTCATCCAATCCAAATGAAATGAGGATTTTTGGATGCATTCATACAAAATGTGTCTGGAAAAGATAATTCCACTTAATGGAAGGAATTGAAAAAGTTGGCTCAAGCTTTTGCACTTGGATTACAATGTGCTTTTCCCCTCTGGTGCCATAGTATAATTTAAAAATGGGAAGAAATTCAGTAAAAAATGTTCCCTTTCTAAACTGATGGTTTAATTTGGCCACAGAAAAATAGCTTAAGTTCTACATTTTGATATAAACCAACCAAAAAAATTATAATTACTCTTATTGTCCCTCAGTATAGTTAGCAAGAACATAGTTTTTTTCTGCACTATAAGTGACTTTTATATCCATTTATTATTTCACCTTTTTTCCTCACCATTTCCTGCTCCTCCAAGGTAGGGGCTTGTGGGAGCTGTCAGATTTGTGGGTGATGTCTCAATTAAGCAAAAAGGAGGAGAAAAAAAAGGAAAATCTATTGTTTATGGGGGTGTGAGATGGTATTTTCAAGCTCCGATCTTTAAAATAGAAACAAGAATGTGTTCGGTCAGCTTGAACAGCGCAGAAGGATTTTGGGGAGGCCTCGTCCTTTGTGACACATGCAGCATAGACATAATGAATTATATTATAATTACAAAGCGTAGTCTGTAGAAGTGGACAATATAGATATTTGGCCAAGAGGGGGGTGGTGGAGTGTGCTGCTCTATAGAGACTGAGCCACTCCAGACAGCATTTGCTATTCAGATCACTTTAACTTAGACAAATCTCAACATAGATGAATAGGCTCTTTGTTTGGAAAACATTAGAACAAGAACACCTCATCTTCTAATACGTAAAGGTTTCAAGACACCAACACTTTTTTTGTTTTAGACAAAGTCAAAAAGTCAAAACAATGTTTTTATACATGAACCGTCAAAAATGACAGAATAAAAACAAAGACAAAACAACAAGCAAATTTCCTGCAGTAAATAAATGTAGGTGGGAGTGTTTTTTTTTTATTTTCTTTTGTTTTTTCTTAACCAGAGAACCAAGGTTTGCAACATGGAGCATGGTGTTCGCTAGAGGAAAGATGCTAGAGGAATTGCATTTTGTGGGCAAAGCAGAAGTGAGCAGAGCAGCAGAGGGGAGGGAAGCTGGCAGTGACTGAGAAGATGAGGATTTGACGGCAAGGTGACAAAGAGTTCAAACAAAATGAGGCTTGTAGATTAGCAGCACTCCCCTCAGTGACAGGTGTCATCTCTTGGGGCAGTCTGTCATTCTGCCTGCTGCCACTCTTTATATAATACGAGAAGAGAAGGAAGGAGGAAGAACGAAGATCGGCAGCAGCACTTGCACCTTAAAGCTCAGTCTATACCCTGCTGTACCTGTCTAAAACCTAAATCAAAAACAAAAGAAAAAGACAACTGTGAAAGAAAAGTAAAGCAAATGTTTATTTCCACTCTATGACAGCATGCAAACATTTTAAGTACTTTTAGGTTATCTGTTATTAATTTTAAATAGTAATCACAATGTAGCATTCTAAAAGGGTTTAGTAAATTTTAATCTGACTTTTGAATAACCGGGTAAAAATAAATATATCAAAAAAAAAAAAATTCTGAACTCTATCTAAATTTTGAAGATAAAAAGCAACTTTCGAGACAAATTACTGCTGTTTTTATACATGTTTTTATAATCAGACACTTACATAGGTTTCATATTTTCTATAAAATTTGTGGCCAACATCAACCTTTCAGATCTTGATTTTAAAAAATATTTTATCCTGTCCAGTAAACAGCACTTTTTACTATTACTTTATTTTACTATATATCTGCAAGTTATATTAACCAGCCTTCAGTAAAAAATGGTTTCACTGTATTTCTCACAATAAATAAATAAGACACTTCTGTGACATTCAAAGGTGTGTAAAATGTAAATAATTTAGTAACTTGTAAAAATTACATAGATCTAATTTGGTATTTATTTAGAAATAATGTAGTGTAAAGTAAACATAGAACAAATAAAACTACACAGTATGCATAAAAAAATAAATATATATGTGCAAAGGCAATGAGCTAATTGTCCACTACTATTTAATAGCATTAAGAAAACACAGTTAAGAGAAAGAAAACTAAACAGAGACACTGTATTGTTTTCAGTCAGTTTAGTTTTGGCCCAAACCTTTAACAAGTCTGTGATAGAGGAAGGTATTAACTAAAGCTCGGAGGGAGCAGCCAGCTCCCGTCATCCTGGTGACACGCAGACTGAGACCTGCTGCTCTCTGCTCAGGACTCCAGCCATCTGCTCCACAGATTGTAGTCAAACACACACACAGCAAGTGCTGCTGCCTCCCCTCTGGGTGAGAGAGTCACCAGAGGGTCAGCCACTTTTTCAGGACTTTCTCCCTTATATTTTTGACTGCTTTCACTTGCATATGTTGATTTTGGTTGCCAAGCAACTCAAGCCCCAAAAGCCCCCGAAGAAGCAAAAAAAAGGTCTGCACAGATTGACAAACTGCAAAATCTGCAGCAAGTCTTAACAGTAAGACGGAATGACTAGAGAGGAGAAAAGGAGGAGACATATTCTGATGTTTGTTTTTGACAGATGAGGGATGCCCCCTATTGACTTTGTCAGGGAAGATAGAAATGGGGGTAGAGAGTGTAAAACCAGGGAGCAGCACGGAATACAGGATTCGAAAAGAAATAACCTGGGTGTCAGTGTTCTCACAGAGAGAAAGAGGAGTCCTGAAGAATATATGGAAAGAAAGATGCGCATGACCAATATACATTAGGGTTTTAAAATATTCATTGCATAGGTTGGAAGGGAAATAAGGTTATATGAGCATTTGGCTGCTTCCCAAATAGAGAATTGTCTCTGAATAGCAAGCAGGTTATATAAAATTAGACCTCTAATAAAAGCAAGATGAGTTGTAGCTGGTTATAACGTCATAGGGTAATCATCTAACCTTTTGGGAAATAAATTTTAAAATCATCATAGAAATCTTTCCAACTTATAAGTCCATAAGAATAGTTTTAAAATCATATTTTCAAATGCTTTGTTTTTGACTTCTTCAAATGAATTCTTCTTTAATGAATTTCTGGATAAAATAAATAAAAAACTGTTTTTCACACACTTGCAGCACGAAGGCATCTGTGGCCCCATACACTGAAAAAAAAAAAAAAAAGTCAGATGTCTCGTCGTGCCTCTCTGGTCTGTGAACCAGCGTCCGTTGGGGAAATCAACCACCCTGGGCACAGTTGTGCTGGAGTGAGTAATGAGCCGGGCTTTCCATGATGGCTGATAGAGGTTCCCATTAACAGCTCCGCTTCGGGGTATTCTCCGTCTCCGTGTTGTGGAATGGAAATGAGATCTGATAGAACCGTGTATAATTTGTTGTCACATCAAAAGTGACACTTATTAGCTTTATTTCCTTATCAACCTTACATCTACAGAACCTCTGGGTAAATATTTCAGAAGTGTGGGCTGCAGCTGGAGTGTTTTTGTTATATGCTAAGTAGAAGTAAAAAACTTTTAAGAACTGTGTTGTTGCCTGATGTACTTTTAATATGCTTTTAATATATTTTCTAAATACATAGAAAAATATTTTTCACCTGACATTTAAAGAGGTCTAGGCTTTTTCTTTCCAACAGAACAACAAACAATACAGCCATTTTCTTTCTTCCTTTTTCATTTAATCTCATCCTTAAGTTAACGTTCCCACTACTAATAATAATGTGTAAATGTTTGTTTTTTTATTTATCTTGATTTACTCTTATATTAACACAAACGCACATGAATTTTCCATTAACCCCAAAGCTATCCTGAAGTGGATTACTGTGAATTCTCCCAACATACCGCTTCATATCTTTGCGACTTTGAATTGGGATATTGTTGGATATAGACCACTATCAGAGCCAAATTATTTCCACAAGTCCAACAGAGCACCAAGCACTGAAGAGCTATTTTTCTTTTCTTTTTTACCATTGCATCTATAGCTGTGCAGTATTATAGCTTGTGAGTGGCACCTCATTTCACACAGCCTAATAGGTTGACAGCAAGATCACACTGGGGACCAAGCAAGGGAGCTTTGCTTTTTTTATATCTGGGTTTTCAAAGACACATGGATTAAGGATGATTTTAGTATTATAGAACACATTGTTTTTACTGATGACTTAATTTTTTTAATGATATGAAGGCAAATATTTTATTGTCTTTTAGCAAATCTTGCAGGCTCCGTTTACTAAGATAAACTCTTGCTACTAAAATCTTAGAAAAAAATGCTGCAGCTCTGTGATATTAACAGATTAGAAGGAAAAAAGCCACATTAACTACTCAACTGAACTTATCTCACCCACCTGGATGTGACAGACATTGTAGCCCCTCCAGCTTCAGTTGTCATACACCGGCGACCAGTCAGAGCTCGTCAGGTATCACGATTGTATAATTGTGTTGTGACACCTTGAACCTGCCGGTGGTGCATTACTACGTTAATTTTCTGATAGCACACCATGTGCAGCGAGAATCAGAGTTATGATGGCTGTAATTTGTGCCTCCTATGGCAGACTAAAAGGAAGCGGGTCATCGGCAGGATAAATACAAATTAAAAATGATGCAGGTCTTGTTTCTGCTTGACCAGCTTGTGTCAGAGAGCTGGAGATGGTGCACTTGGCGTTTACGCCGCTTGGTCTTCCATCTCAGTTTTTTAGACTGAAGGTAAAAACTCCAGATAAAAAAAAGGAAGGCGCAGAAACATCTTGGTGGATAGGTTTAAAAAATGAGGGGGAAAACCCTTTAAAGATAACAAATAGGGCAGATGTTAGCATTCATAACATTTAACTTTTAACTAATTTTTATACAAGGCTTTCACATAACATTTTTTAGAAACTAATATTCCATGTGCCACATTTTAGTAATTTAAGACTTTGTTGAATCAACTGTGATTCAGCTATAAGACACCAAACTAATTTTGTTTATTATAAACTTATATTAACATCAGTGTCCATTTAAGGCTTTAGTTCTGTATGAGGTCTACTTCTTTCATACCAATGTTACATTGCTTCAACCTTTGCCCTAGAGCTACAGGCTATAAGGAATCTAAGCAGAATCCCAAAGAATGCATTGGATGCAATATTTGGCAGGATATCCCTTCTCAAATGTGGATTATTTAGAGCTCTACTATATAATTGTTCAGTTGGATATGCTTGAACTGTTGTTGAGGCAAGCACAGAATATGGTTGACATGCAACAGGTCGTAAAGGCAAATAGGGGCATTGTGTAATGGAAAATATGGAACATTTTATGAGGATATTGGTCAAGTATTATCAATTTTTATGATTCAGTTTACAATTTCATAACCGTTGAATATACAGTTGTGCGTGAAAGTTTACATTACATTAAAATTTTAAATTAAAGACAGAAAAATAATCAATCACCAGTAAAATAATTTGAAACTGACAAAAGTAATAATTAATAAAAATTATGAAAAATGAAGATCATGACATTGATTTCTACATGTATATATTAATAAATGAAACAAGTAAACAAGTCTGATGGAGCTCCTGCACTGAAATGTTGAGCAACACTTTGAGGCAATCAGTGAAATCAGGTGTTTTCTGTAATGTTGAGAAAATGTTCAGTATGATCTCTGCACCTGTTGGCAGCTATGTTGCTTCAGTGTTCATGAGCAAGCCACTTTAATTTGTTTGATACAGTTTGTTATTTATAATATTTTTTTAAACAAAAGCAATCATTATTTTATTTTACAAAATGATCATTTAGCATTTAATTATTTATTTATTTATCATTACTTTTTCAGTTGTTTTGTTATTTGAATTACCAGTGTGAATGTATTCTTTTCTTTAATGGGAGGGTCAAGCACAACTGTATCCATAATAAATGCAGTAATATATTACAGTATTCCTCACTGTTGTTAATGAAAATAAGCTTTCTTTTACTCAAAACTAATCTGAACAGTTTCTGAAACAGCTGATATTATCATACTGCTTACAAATTATTGCAATGTTTTTGTCACTTTCTTTTTCTCATCAACTAAGTCCTCAAAACACAGCTAAGCATAGACTGCTGAAAGATTCTTAAATTGGAAGTTTAATCAAAAATTAACAAGAAAAACAAAACAATTTAGCCCCCAAATAAGAAAAAAACTATGTTTAACTTGATCTGTTAATCACACACACAGACATGCTGTTGTAAAGTTTGGACATGTTCGACCATGACTATTTGTTGATGTTCAAAGCTTTAACCCCAGAAGATATATAAGATAATAATATAAAATGGATCCAAACAAAAACAGAATTATTCTTGCAGTTACTAAACGATTTTCCATTCCTTAACAGCAAACAAGAAATCCAGTGAATTTCAGGAAAAAGAGAAAATGATTAATAGCTTTGATTAGAGTGGACAGTGAAGGATTTTAGGTTTAAGATAGTTCTGTAGTTTATGTCCTTTCATGATCTGTAATAATTAATTGATGCGACTTTCTCACCTTAAAGGCTCTTAGAGACCTAAAAGCATAAGAAACACCAAGCAAAAATCAAATTAAATTACATTTCTAACTGTTCTCCATCCCTAGTAGTAAAGTTGACAGGTATATAAATATACTGGTTTACATAATCAGAGGCCATTTCATCAGGTCAACCCTCCAGTCATTGTAAGTTGAGAGTCCAGCTATAATTATATTATCCCATTTAAAGTGTAAGAGTTCATATTCCCTACCGTTTTTTATTCATGTTTGCTCAAAGAGGCGTTTTGTATTTATGGAAGAATACAGAGGTCCAGAGAACTTTAACAAAGCATCACACCCTATAGGTATAGGGGGAGAAGGTATATTTATGTCATCTATAGCATATACAAACTAAACATATGTGAAGATATATTTTTTTCTTTCTTAAATGCAAGGAACAAAGTTCTGTAGTCTTCTTTTAGCCGTCTGACTTGTAGTGCACAGCACCTTAGGTAAAAAACTGCAGGCCATATGTCAGGCACTTCGCCTTAAAATTAATAGGAATTTAATCGTAGAAAAGGCATAATATATTTTTCACTACTTAAGCCAATGCTTTTAAGAACCCTGCACTCTCTCGATACAAATTAACAAACCATGTCTTGACTGAACAACTGTTTGTTGCTGTCTCATAGTGTCCGTGTGTGTGAACATGTGTGTGTTCTATGTCCAGCAGAGGAAAAGAGGCATCCTCCTGAACTCCTGTCACAGCTTCTCTGACAGTGAGTTCAAGAGCTCTTCATTACAGCCGCTGCGCATCTGAGGGAAAAGAGAAACAATGCTTAAAGCCGGCCGCACATAACCTTTCGATTCAATCAACAGTTCAAACTGTCTCCTGCTACTGCAAATCATTCTGTTTCGAGCCAGTCAAGTGCACCGCTGAGTCAAAAAGCCTCCCATCAAAAATGGATAAAAATACCCTTTTCCAGGCTGACCAGCAAGTAGAAGCCAACATCACAATTAGCAGGATAAAACCTGATAACGTAAGTAAGTTTGTTGCAGAGGCAAGTATTGTAGAATCTGGATATCAAAAAAATAGTAATCAGTGCTTTAACAGATACCTATACATTACCTTTAACAGTGTAAAATATGTATGCCAATGAGACTATGTGGTAACAGCCTGACAGCACAATGCCGACATCAAACAAAGGCTCGTCAGTAATATTTCACACAAATCCACTGATATAATAATTATACTATCCCCCGTCCTTAGTGGAGGTTGATTGTTCTTGCTGTGAGCTAACACACTTAATTGTAGTATGCAAATGAGAGCAATTACAAAGCTTTTAGGTGAAGAGATGACAGCTGAGGTTGATTTTTTATTGGGGGGAGAGTGGGGGTGGAGGGGGGGGTACCTCACCCCAAACAGTTGTCATGGAAACCACATACAATAACGCAACTGTCAAACAGACATAATCTCATGATATGTCAGGAAACTGCCTCCTCTGTACATAGTGTTTATAAAGCAGCCGCATGTGGAAATAAAAAAAAAGGGGGGAGACAGATTCTTTGATTGCTGAACAAACAGTCAATTTGTTGTTGGGGAGGAAAAGAGGGCTCATTTTAGGAAAGAGAAATGTTGGAACAGATTCAATTTCCAAACCAACGCTTCATAAAAATGTAAAACACGCTTAAACAGTCCGGAATGATTTTTGTAGTGGCTGTAATTAGTCACATCTATCAAAACTGAGTTTCTAACAATTATCTTTATAGCAGTCATTAAGCGCACCGTGAAGTCTGTGGCTTCGGGAAACAGGCCTTCACTTAACATCTGCTCAGAGCATGCAATAATCTGTACACTGTATGATTTATTCAAACTGGCTTCTTTAGTGTGTATGCTCAGTAAAAATCCAATTGTAAAATTGCGTTAGGTTTGTACATTCACTTATTAATGTGACTGATGATTGCTTATTTTTTCATCATTTTTTATATTCTGTATTTTTAATATAAACATGGAAAAATTTGGATGAATTTACCCAATTCTTGGAGTGTGTCCTGTTTAGAAAGGATTTGTCCTGCATTGAGAAATTGCCATCCTTTTTTTTCACAAATGATACCATCAATGCTATTATCATGCAAAGTAGAAAGTTGTGCTCAAAAATGTGCTCAGATTTTTTTTTTACAAAAACAACTGTATAACAATTACTCATGCGGAGGCTTTCATGAATTAAATATGAGTTGTGTTTCCAAATGAGATGTTATGGAGGTAAATGACAAGAGGCAGCCCGTAATTGAGGCGGTGGCGACACGGGCCTCCTGAACTAATCCCCGACTCAACCACGTGACCGGCAGCCCACCAATGGTGAAAGGGTCCTTTTCGCCAGAAAGCCGAGGCAGCTGGGAAAATTGATTTCTCATCTGAGTTGTATTTCATACCTTTGGAAATCAAAAATTGAAATTAACTAACCTGTGCCCTGTCATTACAAAAGAGCAAATTAAAGTGCACCACTGCGGCTTTGCTGAGGACGGGGTAAACAAACTCAGACATACAGGCTCTTTTCGGCCCTTGACTTTGTAGTTTGCCTTCTGCCAAATAAAGCAGAAAAGATCATGAAAAAAATTCATGGGAAACGAGTTTAAATCATTACTTTTGTAGGAAATTAAACTAAATAAAACGTTACAATATTTGGTACAAATAAGATAGATCTATCTATCTATCTATCTATCTATCTATCTATCTATCTATCTATCTATCTATCTATCTATCTATCTATC
>JAUZNJ010033402.1:0-13178 GCA_034780135.1 Jordanella pulchra
GCGAGGAATAAAGGAAATGAGGGGCGTGACTTGGATTGACTGAACCAGGAACACAAGGAACAATGTAAACATCACAGCGTCTCTATCTTTCATTTTTAACCAATCCACTGTTAAGAAGCTTCATCAGGGTGTAATAACTTTCTTCATAGCCAGTCAGAACCTTTGGTTCAATGTTGATGTCCGATACAAGCATGTGTGCTCTCATTGAAACTATGTGACAAGTCCTGAAACAACAACTTCCTCTTTTAGCATCACATGCAACCTGGCCTTGTGAGTCTTGTCATGGTGACTGGACTTTCGTTCTCATCTTATAACAGGATTTATCTGCTCCTAAGTTTGCTGCCTGGTAGTATGTTTCCTGTTATGCACAAAGTCACTTCCTCTTTCTAGGCCAGAGAGCCTCTCACTTTCTCATTTTACATAATTGAAAAATTGTGTTAATTTTATATCCTAACAGCACAAGTATAATAAAAATCTTTTCATTTCATGAAAAATGCTCTTTTAATATACTTTTAAAATATGAAAATAGTAAATCTTTCATTCCACACTTCCTGAAACAGAAAACAAGTCATTGCTGCTGATCACAGACCTTATGAAACAAGAATGGTTCTCGAATCTTAAATATTTTGACGAACTGTTCAGTGAGGTCTCATTCCACTTATTTGGGGATGGCCTCCAGTTTTACTGTTCATTCAAGGTCTCAGAGGCTTATAAGCTAAGGTCCCTGATCAATTGCCTGGCAAGAGAAACAATGGTTAGAAAATAACAGTCTACCACTGAACTCAGGGAAAACCAAGGCTCTTACTATAGCCCCTGATATTGCAATCTCTTCCATTAAAATGATATTCAGAAACTTCGGGCTTCTTGGTGCAGTTCTATGTGATTGGCTGTTTTTAATCAAACTAAAAGTAGTATTTGGAAGGTAGGCTTTGATTGGATGAAACAGGTAAATCTGTGATTGGCTACTGGTCCTCAACCTGGTGGCACAAAAATCACGTATACAGCACTGTATGTTGGTTGTATTGCATCAATTCATTGGGTGGTTGCAACTTAAATTTAAATAGTTTTAATCCTTCCAGGGGGGGGGCACAGATAGACGAATGGGCGGGCCTGGTCCCCAATGCCCACCCACTGGCGCCAGGACTGTACTGGCTCCCTGTTGTGCATCATGTTGAGTCTAAATTGTTACTGTTAACTTTTTGAGCCTTACCTGTACAGGCTTATGCCTACATCCATTACCTTATCAAAGCCTAGAACTCATCTCAAAGTCTCAGGTCATCTGTACAGAACCTATTAATGGTTCCATACACCTGCTTGGGGAGACTGTTTCTTTAAAGCTACTGCTCCTTGACTTTGGAATGAACTCCCTCTTGGGCTTCGCTCCCTGGACTGAGTGAGGTGTTTAAAAAGCTCCTCAAAACCTATTTTATTTAGACAAGCATTCTAGTTGTAATTGACCAATTGTTACCCTTTTTGTATAGCTCTATTTTAATAATTTATACTGTTTGTTTTGAAAGCTGTGAAGTTACTTTTTTGACTGTCTCTGTGCAAAAGGCTAGAAATAAAACTTGCTTTTGATATGCATAGCATTTACAGTATGCCTTGGTTTGTCTTTGCAGGCTTTATTTCCTGTTTTATTCATGTATTCAGTGCTCCATTTATCTTTTTTTCTAAATACATTCTCTCCAGCCCCCTGTTTTTCTCATTTCATCATCCTAGTATTTAAACAGTCTAACTTTGTTCACCTGGTCAGTTTCTTCCATTTAGGTTCAGTGCGCCTGATCTCTGTCAATTCCCATGGTCCTTATTTTCTTTTATGTTGAGTTTTAGCTTTTCATATTTAAAAAATCACTGTTATAAATATCACAAATTTAGTCTCAATATTTTCATTTTTTTTTTTACTTCGCTTTTTTTCGCAGTTATTAAAGAGCAAACTAGTTGAGACAAATGTGACTGTTTTTTTATTTGGTTTTTTTTTTTACTTGCATGATTAAGGTCACTTTTTGTTTAAGAGTAAATTAATATCATGCCTTAAATTGCCTTTTGAGTAAATGCTACACATCATTCATCTAGATATAAGCTCCGGTATGCCTATAATATTAAATGTTACTGAGCTAAGAAAGTAATTAATTCAATGCCAAAATAATTATGGAAAGGTCTTAAAGTTTGCCAGTGACTGCAGCACTTTGTGAAACTAACAAAGTGAATCTCAGTGTGATTAAAAAGTTCTTATTGATGTGCAAAATTCATAAGTTTACATTAGTTGATGATAAAGATACAGTTGCAAATGTGGCATATGTGCAGTATGTGAATGATATGGTGATACTTTAGAACATATGGATAAAAAAAGTACACATGGTGTATGCAAATACGTGTGACTTTAATTCAAATCACATTTGTTTATAGCCGGTTGCATGTTCACCTGTTCAGGTCGAGTTAGGGCTGACTGCTTGGATGCAAAGTGACAAGTTTAGAGGTTTGAGAGCTTAGGTCAAAGAAGAAGCAAAGCAGGGATGTCAGATGTCTAGATGAAGGAATGCTGTCTGTCCGGTGCTATCCGCTGGAAGGGCGATTTCTTGTAACTGCCAGTTGAAAGATAAGCCCTGGAAAGCAGAAAGGCTACGTGGGGGAAAAAAAGAGTGTTAGTGTTACACAATGTTTGAGAAATTTAATCTTGAGTTGTGGGATCTAAAAGAGAAAATTAAATCCTTGGCTTCTGAGGGTCTGAGATGAGAAAAATGCCAGGTCATCTAACCCTCAGCTGGGCATAGATCTGCTTGACAGCAGCAGAGTTGCTACGATATGGGGTCAACATTTTTTTATTCACACATTCTAGAGATGGCCCACAGTTGTGTGACTTTGCTGTCAGTTCCATGTGAAACACAGATCACATGGAGGAAAGGAAAGAGCAAAACATGACAGAAAAGACACAGTATTAGTGGCAAAAGACATTTTAATGTCCCTCACCCCTCCATTCAGGTTAGTCCCACAGCAAGAGGGAGCTTTGCAATGCCCAATTTGATTTTAGGTTTTACAATATCCTTTATTTGACTAAATTTGACAACCTCAAATGATATGTATAGCACAATTCTGGCTCTTTGGTAAAATGTTTTGTGTTCAGATTTTAAAAGCCAAAACATGCCTATACTGCCAACACACATTATATCATTCTAAAAAACAAAAAAACAAAAAAAAAAAAACCTGGGTTACAGAGTGTAGTGATAACTGACCTTAGAAACCGTCAGGATCTGAAGTTTAGGTGTGCTTGATGACTATAAAACTTGCTTTTTTATTTTAAACACTTTGATTCACATTTAATTAATGATATATGCTGATGATCCAGTTACAGATCAAGGAAAAATAAAACCCATGCTTAGGCAAAGTTCAGGCCAAAATGTTATCGTTTTAAATTTATAAATCAGCTAAATTGCGCTTTAATTATTCTTGGCGCATGTCCCTGGTTCTTAGCTCTGTAATCTCCTGCTTGTCTGTGACAGCAAAAAGGTAATCATCATTAAATACAGTAAGTGCACCTTGAGCTGTGTGGCTTCTCATTTAACAGGTTATCTTAATGGATCATTTTTTGCACTAAAATTGAAGCAATATAAAAGAGAATGGCAAGAGATGAGAATGAACACTATCCTAGGTTGGGATGTCTATAGCTTTGAAACAACTACTCAAGGGAAGTTTATGTAAGAGTGATATAAAAGTATTTAAATATTATTTTAAATATGGATTAGAGGTGAATATTCTTAGCTCAATATTTGGCTATAAAGCTCCTTAAAAAGTTTTAAAAATGTTATATTATGATTAAAATATTATAATATTACCATATGTAACCTTTCTGCAGTTTAATTTACAGGCTTATGATTTAAAGAAGCTTTCACTTGTCCCTCAGAATATCATTGTATTCTGTAGTCTGGAAAATTTAGTTCAGAAGCACAGAGTACAAGTTGCTTAAAGTCCAGATTTTCAGCTGGAATTTAGGACATTTACTGTTGTGGTATACTGTGTTTTATCAAGTCTTCTATGCATCTTTGCCCAAAGTGAAATGAATAAGCCAGATCCTCATCAGACAGTCCAAACAGTGTTTCAATCAAAATCATTTTTAGGAACATTTTGAGTAGAAATAAAACTAAACCTAAAATGGTGGGAAATTAAATACGTTAAAGGTTTTCACAGCTTAAGTAGACAATATTACATTTTCTCAAATGACAAAAGGAGCTTGTACTAATCTGTTTAGATTAGGACAGGTTTGAGCTTTAAAAAGCAGCAAAAATCTTGACTACAACTGTGCTGGAAAAGCAAAGAGAAGCTGCGACATCCAACGTGCAAATGCAGCAGAACATACTTGAGCCTCTTGAATGAGAATCCCTATCTCTCCTGGAGTGGAGCGAACAAGTGTGAGAGTGAATCCTTTCTCTCCGTGACTTTCTCCAGGGAGCAGAATATGCTGACACAAAAATGAGAGGAAGAAAGGGATAGAGTACATTCCAACAAATTAAAGCAAGCAATCAAACAGGACGCTGTAGCAATTTCAGTATTTGCATGCTTGAGAGCACCTTGTGCATCTAAATTCTGCTCCCTATGAAAAGTTGGCAGCCGAAAAGAAAAGATTTTCAGGAAGATTTCTGAGCAGCTCACTCTGAGAATGTTAAAAGGTTGAGACACCACTGCTCAAATCTCATTGACTAAGCATACTTTGTTGCAGTTTGAAACTTCATGCCAGAATATTACTAAAGGATTAGCAAGATGTGGAGGAAACCTTTCAACATAATCCCTGCATACTATGAACATGAAATTAAGATTTCAGTGTTTGTATATTACTACCATGTTTCGAGGTGGTTAAAAGCATCTTCTTTCATTTGACATTGAAACCTATTAATTAGAAGTTCTCAATTTATTTGACTGCCAACTGGAAGTTTCATTTGTATAATTACTCATCTGTCATTTGTACCACAATCTTTGGAAATTATTAATGAGGCAAGATCAAATTTAAGTTTTAGTTGCTATTAAAAACACAAACAAAAACAAAAATCTTTAGCTATGGTAAAGGGTCTGGCAATGTCTACCTCCACTCCTAAAGGTCAATGTCCTACATGTTAGAAGCCGGAAACCAGCCTTCCACAACACAGCTGAGTCAGACAGTGAACTCCTCTGTCATTAAGTATTGCAAGTATCTGCTACTGACCAATTCATTAGGTCCTGGTGTGCTAGACAACAGAAAAAACATCTTAAACAGCCAAATTGGTTATTAAGGATTAACATTGGCTACAATTGATATATAGAGGTGCCAAGGCAAGATTCTGTTAAGGAGTTGGTCTTGCTTCCAGAAGTTCCCAGGAGGAAATCTGGTGTCTCTGGAGTATTGTAATGTCCTGATGGAGATGTTTGATGGTAATAGGAAGACCTTTTTTACTAGATTAGATCACCAATTCAAGAGTAACACTGCTTTATTTCATAGTTTTTTTTTTTTTGCTAATTTATTTGGTTGTTGTCAGTTAACAGGTATATGGTATTTTGCAGTGATGACCCATGTCTGGTCATGAGTGTTCAGATAACCCATATGACATTCTATGTTTTCTACTTGTATGTTAGTCCAGTTAAAGTTTGATCCTCTACTTGGTTTGAAGTTATCATTTCTTGCTGCAAATGTGCTTCACGGGGTTTTGGAAGGAGAAGGGATATGAATCTCCATAGCATTTGGATGTTCTGCCTGAGCATCCATGGGTTCTCTTCAGGTACTTCAGTTTTATATCACAGCCCAAAAACTCCCATGTTGGGTGTCCAGTGTTTGACCACTCTAAATCCCCCCAGTTATGTTGATTTTTTTCAGTTTGTGTTGTCCTTTCATAACTTGATGATCCATCCTGGGTAATCTGACTAAATATAGATACTAGTCGTCCATTAACCACGCAACCATTAAGTTGCTATAGAAAGCTTATGGACTACTTTAATGAATATGTATTTTTTGTGGTTCTTAATTAGTTTTATGTCTGTAAATTTCTTAAAAATAACAATTTAAAAAAATGACCAACTCTGCTTTGCAGGATTGTTGAGATCTGGGTTATGTGCATTGGAATACAGACAGAGAGTGTGGTTTGCTGATAAAGTAAAACAGGTCCAAACTGTTAAAGTAACAACTTTAAATCCTGAATTAGATCTAACCATTATGAATATTTTGCATCTTTCATTTGCAAAAACAAAAATGGTGTGTCGTTTTCTGACATGAATTCTTTTTTTTTTATTTTTTAAAATCTTTTCAAAATGTTTTTTCTCTTGTTTTAATATACATGGATTTTGATATTTCCCTTTAATCATATTTACCTGCACATGGATAAATCTTAAGAGATTAAAAAATGTCATGCATAAAGTTTTGTGAACTGCTAGCCAAAGGCTAAAAAGCCCAGAAACTGTTGGCAGTCATCTGTCTAGTTGAACACAGAACTATTAAAAATCATGGCTGCCAGGTGCCACTCCACACTTGCTGAAAGCTTATGGCACTGCACATTGTGAGAGCTACCCAATCAGTCTTCAGCAGAGATCAGCATAAAGTGGGTCATAGTACAAAACATTCACAGAGGCAAACTAGCTGATTAAAACCTATATGGATATTACAATCCGAGACAGAGCATTGGTTCCCTTCATGGAGACAATAGGATTTGTTTCTTTTTCAAAGGTGTCACCTCTGGCAGTAAGGAAGATTTATAGGGAGGAGGATAACTATATTTACTTCTTTTTTTCTTGCAGATGCAAAGAAGCAAAAGAAGGAAGGGAAGAAGCGAGAGCGTACCCCAATGGACTGATGAGATTTGTTTTTACTTTAAACCAGCCAAATGGAAGAAGACTGTGGAACGATGTCCACTGCCCCATTTCAACCTGGTTCCTGTTTATCTGTACTGTAGCCTGACATTAGTATGCGCTGTAGTTTTGATAAAACTAGAAAAAACATGATTTTTAGAGCCAATTATTTTTTTTTTTTTTTTTTTTTTTTTTTTTAGAATCCAACAAGCAACATCTTGTATATTGCTGTGTTAGGCATAATACAGGGATGGATAATGAGACGATTTGTTTACTAGTGTTGACACTTAATTATGTTATCTCTCAGATTAAATTCTTAGGTACAAATTGCCCAGGATTTGTTTCACTGTTCCATACCCCAACTCTAATTTGGAAAACTTCTATGGCCTCTGCTTTGACTTAATGAGGGAGTCCTAAAACATTTTCACCTAATTAATTTGAGCTAAAAAAAAAAAAAAATGATACAAAAAAAAAAAAAAATTTTGCTCCTTGGGTGTTTAGCAAGCCTGATCTATCAGGACATTTTTTTAAATCAAATTCCCGTCTACAATTTAATTTTGAAGGGTTCAATACAAATATACAAAATGTTATGCTAGAGTTCAACTTCTTTACCTCCTCTGTTGTACTTTGATTTCCTCATACTGTTAAATCTGTTCTGCTGGAAGGTATCACCTTCCAAGTACATGATACTAAAAGTTAATAAAATGTAGAAAACAATACCAAAAGTATTTAACCTCCATGCTGTCAGCTGTGTCAATGTAATGCAAATAAAATTAAAACTGCCTCAAAACATGTATTTTTTATTTGCATTTATTTTAAGAGATCATAACACAATATATTGTGTCTAAGGAGACTGAAAAATAAAACTTGTAGAGGTAATTTACCACTGCATTCTATTCTCATTAAGAATAGTATTAGAAACATGGATGAAGCTCAGTGCAAGCAGCTGAGCAGTTGTGGAGGAAAAGTTGTTAGTGGAGGAAAGGTTGTTAGAGAATGAAAAGTACTTGGGGCTAAGGATGGTGGCTTAAAACATCCAGCCAGAAGTACAGCAAAACAGTTTGATCTAAGCTGATGTATCAGAATGGCTGTGTTGAAGTGCAGACCTAAATCTAAACTTGGGAAGACTTTATCATTTTGTGCATCATTAACACTTTCTTGAATGTATAATTGTTGTTTATGGTCATATTCTTTGACTTCTCATGCATTAAAAAATGTATATATTTGCATAATGTGATGGCATCAAAAGCTTCTCTTCAGCAGAGACTGGGTGCTGGTCTCTTTTAGGAATAATCTATTTAACCTAAAATAAAGGTAACAGCTCCTACATTTCTGGTGAATAATATGTATACATATAATAAAAAACATTTCACAACTATATGACTTTTATGATATGACCTCTATCAATAAAATACCACTTAAAAAGATGTTCATAAAAACATATATTTTGATGTTAGTTTTATTTGAAGAGGTTATTATACCATGTAACCATTTAATGCAGTTCATCTTACAGTTTCATAGGTGGCCAGTGATTAAAAACACTCAAGATTCATTGTTTGAACAAATAATCAAGAATGCATCAAAAAAGAAATCAATACCAGTGTTACTATACAAGAAGTATCATAGCAGAGGAGAGGATAGTTGAGCAGGGGTAGGGGGGACATTCAGATAGTAGCTATACCAAGTACATATAAAATGTAACGCATCAGTTACAAATAATGTACCGTCATATAGAAATATATACAAGTCAAACAACAAACTGCGGAATCATATTTCTTTTTCCTATTGCAATAGAAGCCACAAGCCACAGTGATTTGATATACAATGAACATCCATATACACAGGAAATTCGGAAAATTACCACATGAATGTATGTTGAACACTTGCAGCAGGCAATGGATTTATTTAATGATTTGTTGAGCTTTATTTCAAATCTAAACGAGTTTTTTGACCCTTCCCCCTTGAAGTTCAGGTCAGGGCATACAACTTCTTTAAAAAAAAAAAGAAAACATATTTGCTAGATTGTGAAATTGCAAAAAGAAAAAAAGTATATACTATATAGGTATATATATAGAGGAGTGTTTATTAAGTGAGCCAACTTCTTTTCAGGGTGAGTGTGAAGCCTCATAAATTTACAGATGAAAATCAAAATGAAAGCCATCACCTCTGAGCTCCTGGGCCACACTGAAACTAGTTTTAGCTATTGTCGTCCTCCAGGGTTTTCTCTCTCGCACATACTTCTTTTTTGACTGCAGAAATCTTTCTTGAAATCCTCTGGACCTCGGGTCACATGTGAAAAATGTACAGTACAGTTTCTATATTGCACAACCAGAATATTCTTTTTTTTTCATTTTTTTTTTTTTTGGCAAATCATGAAACTTCAGGAATTGCACATAAAGTATTATCCTCTGTCTCTATATTATTCATAGTTCACAATATTAAATGATTCTAAATAGTTTCTCCAAAAAACAAACAGAAAACACAGTAATAAACAGACTGTACACAGTTCAGAGTAATTTGAAATACTACATTTTCACTCTTTACAATAATAAAGGTTGTAGATTTACAAAATGTGATAGAAAATTTACAATGTCATCTACTCCTATAGCACAGAAAGCTAGGTCTTTGGAAACTTTTTTACTGCTAAAACAGAAAGAAGAAAGACAAAAAGCAGATCATCCTTGATTTTTCTCATGTTATTTTGTTCTGCTTGATGTTTGTACATTGAGGATGTCATTTATGAAAATAAAGACAAAAAATTGAATAAACAAACCGAAGAAGTTCAAAAATATTTCAAAGCAAAACATTTGCACAATCAGTCACACAAACTAAAACTAAAGCAACAATGATCTGTAATGACAACACTAACCTACAGGTTTGTCAGTACAACAAATGTGAATAAAACTCAACCAGCCCTCCATATTACTGATATTTGTCACCGTCATGACTGTTTATCGTTTTGGCTATACAACCTTAATTTAAAGGTTATCATTTTAGTTCAGTCTTAACTTTTCATTTCCTCTGCAATAAGTCAAACTGAAGCTAAACAATAGGAGCTCAGAGCTGAACAAAACAAAAACCCAAACTATATACAGAGTCATATTTGGGAAGACTGGATTGGATGTCTCTTACTGTGCACACTCTCAGGAAACTTGCACCAAACATGCAACAAAAAGATTTAAAGGAAATTAGAGCAATTTATTAATGTATCACAAGTTAAGGCACTTTCCATTGCTCTGTACAATCTGGCGATATATCCATTATCAAAAGTTGGGAAAAAAAATCCTCCAGCTTTTTCCATTAGGTCAAGATTATTGAAACATCCTCAGCAAACATCCACACCTTCAAAATAAACAGCCAGAGTAACCTTCAATTTAAAGTCACCTCTGATTAACGTTACGTGTCCTGCTTCCTCCATAAAAGGAGCACAGTAGCCCTTTGACATAAGCCGTATAAACAGGAGCCCAGTTAGCTCTCACGGCACATTATGATCTGAATGTTACACAAAATGTTTCGTTTCAAAACTATTTGACATGCAAAGAAATATGTGGCCATTTTTGTGCCGTTATAAATGTCATGGTTATGACCATAAACCAGAAAGAAGCTAATTCTGTTTGCACTGGCCACAGTGGAAGGATGAATAATGGTAAACAGTGGCATAATGTACACCAGATGGTGGAGATTGTCTGGAACATTGAAATTCCTGGCTGACCAGTCTGACTGCTAGTTTAGAACCTGTTTCTAACAGACCTTACTTCTCCTTATATTTCCAGCTATTTATTTCATTTACACTCCTAACTTTAAATGTGTGCAGAAGTGCACAAGTAGAGCAAAAACAGAAAAATATATGTTATTTATTTTTTTCGTGACTAAACAATACTTCAAAACATGTGAAGCACACATCTAATCCTCCAATTGTAATCAACTGCCCATTAAAAAAAATCAAATGCAGCCATTTGCCCTCAGCAGTGATCTAATTCATTGTCTGTATATGTTTTATTTCATTTTAAACAGAAAGTGCCATTGATAAAGGAAAAGCTACACTTGCACTTTGCAACAGCAAACAGTAATCCATGGTGGTGGCAGTATCTTCCTGTTGGGGTGCTTATACTGGGGCAAGGGAGCAGATCGGAGTTTACAGAAAGATGTACAGTATAGACCTTATTCTAGACCTCACAAGTGTGAAGGCTGTGGTGGATTCAGTTTATGCATAAATGGGCTGATATGGGGTTTGTTTGTCCTTAGCAAGCAGCTTCAAAAAAATAATGTCATGTTTAGCCTTTAGCGCACACCTTCCAACTCACATCCACACTGGATGAAACAACACCTCTTTGTTGTCACCTTCACCACAAAGTGTACAAAATAGTTCATGAGTGCTGCTCACTGCTGTGAGGACCTCTGTTTGTTTGATACAACTTGCCCCACTTAAATCACCCCAGGAAGTGATAAAATGCCATCACCTTTCATCATGCGCTCCTCAAACAGAGACCCTTAGACCACCACTTACTCTCCTGCTGGTATCTGTCAAGCAGCAGCTTGGCTGAGATTAATCGAATGTTTTTGGAACGCTTTATGGTCTCCATTTGGATGTGTGACAGATGGCAGACAGACATGGCTCTGCTCCTCCATGCAATGGATTTGAACCCCTAAGACAATTTTTATGATATATCTAACATATCTGACGTACTCATCTAAAATAGAAATCTGACATTAGTTTGAAACAATCCGTATTATCAGTGAATAATTTCTCACAAAGCAAATTTGGCAGTAGATTCTATATTTGTGAAAATTCTAACTGTTTAGGCAGGTCAGAGTTGTATTTTTGTAAATACAGATAATCAAGCCAGTAAACAACTTGGGGTTGGTTCAGTGGTCTACCTTTCAACAGCACATCAACCCTTAATATATTGTCAGAGTTAGAATTTAATGAGTTAGATTGAAGCATATTCATGTGTTGGAGGTCGATGGGAGATCATCTCCCTCCAATCTGTTCTTAAAGATGAGTGAAGAACAGTTTCTCTAGATGTAAAAAAAACTGTCAAAAACAGATAGGCTATACGTTTCCTTAAACAGCAGTTTTTTATTGTAATATCGATTTAAAAGGATGGACGGAGTGGTCCTTAATGGTAAGTTTGTAATCGTTTGTAATAGATCAGGAAATGAAATGTTTCATTTGCTGATGACATTTTTTCAAATGCAAAATTTCTCTGTTTGCAGTATTATATGCCTTAACATATAACCTATGGTTTTGTCTAGCTGGAAAGGGGATGAGAGACAAAACACATAGGAAATATTAATAAGTAACAGGGTGTTTAACATAGTTCAACGTGTCATATTTATATTACACTGATGACCTTATGATAATTAGAGACTATACAGAGATAATCGATGGAAAGAGCAATGCTGTAAGTGGGACACTGGCTTGTAGCATGTAACCACAAGCTGAGCGTGTAATGGGCAGCCTTTAATCTAAAATGTAGGTGTTCCACGTCGGCCCATAATCTGATCAGCCTCATGGTGAGTTTTCATTATAGGATCTGTCCCAGATCTCTCTTTAAAGCCGACAGCCTCAAGGAGCTATCCGGTGCAGGCGTAAATCTTTGCAAAGCCCCCCTACCAGCCACTGTGGCAACCTCCTGATGGCAAATGCTGCTGCATATTCATCACTCCAACGAGCAAGCCGCATTACTGTAACTGAGAGTGGTCTAATAGGCTGAAAAGATGGATGACATGCATGAAAACACAGAACATGCCTCTCGGTAAATTGATGTTTTCTCATTTCTTCTGGCACTAAAGTAAACACAGATACTCATCACTTTTAATTCAACTAGGATGAGTTAAAATCAATTATGAGACCAAATGGAGACAAGTCACAACAAGCACATGATGACATGAAAATAGCCCTTTTTAAAATCACGAGGCTAAAACCTGTGATCAGAAGTAAACTCCGCACTTGGAGCACGCAAACATACATTAGCAGATAGACGCACAGACATCCAGAAATTCAAGAACTTCACCAATACAAAACATACCATAATGTCTGTCAGATGAATCATAAAAAGCAAAATCATCCAGTCCTCAGTACACAGACAAACACACAGACCACAAAAAGCCCTCCTACAGGCCCTAATAAAGGACAGCTCTGAGCTCCTACCTGCTAATGACTCACTATGTTCTTAGCAACTTGACAGCAAACATAAATATCTTAATATTTGCCATAGAAATTTACACCTGACAGCCTGTCAGCAGTAAAACCTGAAGAGATAAGAATTGTGGCATATGAAAAAGTGTGACTGAATACACACACACACACACACACACACACACACACATCAGCTCAGTGAGCAAATGATTCAGTCAATTTCACTGAATCATTT
>JAUZNJ010033403.1:0-13177 GCA_034780135.1 Jordanella pulchra
ACACCTTTTGAATGCAATTACTGAAATAAATCTACTTTTTCATGGTATTCTAATTTTATGACCAGCACCTGTAGCTTCCTGATTGCTGATGCAAAGCATCCATCCCCCACTGCATAATGCTGCCACCACCGTGTTTTACCTCAGGACAACGACTTCAGGAGAATGCGCAGGGGTTATCATATAAGTATTTAATAACATAAAATTATAAATATTTGAACATAGCTAAATGTAACCGTGTCCAAATACTATGCTTATTGTGAGAAAATCTTCCAAAAAATAAACATGTGTCCTTAACCCCACCCACACACTGACACAGCCGTTTGCATTGATGTATTTCATAAAATCCCTATAAAATATATCAAAGTTATGAAATAGATTAAAGGGTATTGATACATGTGCAAGGGTCACTGTTAAGAGAGGAGTCTTCTTTGATCGGTCTGAGACAGAAGTCTAGTGGTTTGTATGAACCCAAATGCCACATCGGATAAAACCATTTTTGCTTTAAATTAAAGCTGTGGACTTACTCTCTGAGCGTGATGCACGGTGTTCGTTAGTATCCTCCCGTTTCTCCTCACTCAGGATTACAGCCTTGTCAGAGCCGGTGGCCTCCATGCTGATATCAGCCCTTATTCTCAAAGGAAACCATTTCATATATTGCATTAGGTCCCACCATCTCACACCTTAGGCACAGAAAGAGACAACAATTTATGCTCAACCAGAAGCAAAGACATGTATCTGACTGCATTGACAAATATTTGTAAGTTTTAAGCTCCCTCTGACAGCTGGTGTAGTTGATAAGTCCGTATATCCTTGTGCAGCACAGCGTTAAGTGGGTCAAACTGCTTTGCAAGAGAGATTTCAGATTTCATAAAGCAGCAAACAAAGGTGTGGCACTTTCTTTATGTTACAGCTGAGGAGGAAAACATACACAACTACCAGCTTGCTCAACAGACCCGTTTTTCTTTTTTTTTTTTCTTTATACGCTATGAAATAACCACCACTTCCCTTACTGGCTATTAAAACAGACCACCTAAATTTCCTGTCAAAGCTCTGTCACTAACCCTGTGTTCTGTGTTATAAATCAAACACCATCAATTTAGCCATGTGCATCTCACCTGCTCTATTAAATTGTACCGAGTTGAACCACAGGAATTACGGTTGTTCCTGAGTGTTAATTTGTTTACTGTTACTATGGCAACCTCCTTTACAGTAGCTGCGTCAAAAGTACGATACTTGTAGACACAATCGGTTGAGTTTATTCTCTCTGATTAGGAAAAATCTTAACATTGACATTTTTGGACGGATAACGTGTATTTTCAAAAAGCATAATGTAGAGCCATCATTGTAATATACTGTAGCTCACAAAGCTCCAGTGACTTAGTTTTTACTCCATTTGACAAAAATGTGTAATGATTTAGGTGTATTTCAGCCAAAATTATCATGAAAACTTTATTCATATTACTGTTATTACTGAAAACCACCAAGGTGGTGTCCATTAAATCACCATGGTAACCAGTAGTGGCTGTTTCGCAACCCTGATATAAGGTGCCGCCGCCATATTGGATCCGGGGCGGGAAGAGTGTTCTGACAGACGTTGGGGTTCGGCTTCAGAGCCTTGCAGGGGCAAATCCCCGCTCTGTTATAAAAACATATTTCCAACTCATCCATTTGGACAGTCATAGATATTTAACGCCAATACAGGAAAACTGTATTAGAACCGAAAAGTTTTCCGAGATGTGTGGAAGAACCGCTTGCACACTCGCTCCTGACGAAGTGAGCCGAGCTTGCTCCTACAGGAACCGGGGCGGACAGCGGAGACAACCCCGCTGGAGGGACGGAGACGCGGATAAATACAGACCATCCTACAACAAGAGCCCTCAGTCTATGAGTCCGGTTCTGGTGTCTCAGAGACATTTCGACAAGGTAACTTAAGCTATCATAACAGTTAATATCTGTACAATTTTGTACCAAACGTTACACCTGACCTTTGCTAACGATCTGAACATAGGGGCCAAGTTAGTAAGTTTTTGTTCCCACCTTTTAGAAGATTCACAGCTTGTGTTGTGAACTGGGAAGCGGTTTGTTTTGTTTGTTTGATTGAAACTGGGAGCTACAGTTTATTGTAGTGTGGACGTACATGGCTAATTTTAACTCAGGTCACAAGTGGTGAGTTGTAGAGGTAATACTCATGTGAGCTGTGTACCTCTGCAGCCCCTCCGTGGGTCTCCTCCTTGTCCAGCCAGTCAGTGCTTTACTTTTTATATTCTTTTCCCTAAGAGGCCAAAAGCTTGAAATATTTATGTACTAACGTCTGACGAACCTCTGAAGCTCTTAAGAAACAAACGTTTTATTATTAAATACCAGTTTAAACACGTTTATAATTACACACGTAGCTGTTCACAAAAATACGGTGCTTTCAGAGACAGTTTTTATTTTTTTTGTTTGTTAGAGGTTTGCATTCATGATCTGTGCTATCTTTGTGTATGTCCTCAGAGTGCTCCTGTGGATGAATGTATTTTAGCCTCAATGCGTTGGGGTCTGATACCTGCATGGTTCAAGGAGAGCGACCCAAGCAAGATGCAGTACAGTACCAGCAACTGTCGGAGTGAGAATATTCTTGAGAAAAAGTCCTACAAGGTTTGCCCTTTTTTTTTTTTGAAATCATCCGTTTTCATCATCTGCTTTTCTTTTTGGTCTTGATTTATACTTAGTTTGTTGCCTCATGTTCTTTCCAAGGATCCCCTGTTGAAGGGACAGCGCTGTGTCATTTTGGCTGATGGATTTTATGAGTGGCAGAGGATGGAAAAGCAGAAGCAGCCTTTCTTCATTTACTTTTCCCAGAGAAACAGTCCAAGCCAGGAGAAAAAAGAGGATCAGCATCTCCCATCTCCAACTTGCAATAAGGAGAACTCAAAAACAGGGGAAATCTCTCCTGGTTTTTCAGAGGTTTGCATTCCTTTCCTCTGTAGTAGAAGCTTAAATGTGTTATACTTGTGCTCATTTTGGAAGCCAACTTTCTTTTTAAGGTAAAGTTATGTGTCAGAGTTATGTGTTGGCCACGACTTGATGGTCAGACTAATGACAACAGGTTTGGTTTCTGTGTTTTGAAGGAAATTGAAACCCCCCCTGAGTGGACTGGGTGGAAGTTGCTGACAATGGCAGGAGTGTTTGACTGCTGGACGCCACCAGGTGGTGGAGAACCTCTTTACACCTACAGCATTATTACAGTGAACGCTGCCCCAAATCTGCAAAACATTCACGACAGGTAAGAGTGAGTGCTTAGAAAAGAAAAAGACCTTCTCTTTTCTTTGGATACATAGGTAGGCCTTCCCTAACTTTCTTAGCAAGGACTTTGTTTTTAGTGTTTTCCGCTGTTAGAAACAGGGAAACTATAAAACAGAGTATGGAGAAGCATGTGGGTTTTATTTCTAAAAGACTATGAAATAATATAAAATGAGAAGTAGACTATTTTTTTATACACATCAGACTTTTATCAGACTAAAGTTCTATTTAAGGCTTTTTTAAAATTATCTCAGATTGACTTTTAAGTGAGCAGCAAACATCTGTTTTTTAGATAAAGCTTGATAAGTTGGTGTTATTCAACCTAACTTTAAATTTTTAACGTCATCAAAAAAAAAAAAAAAGAAACCATTAAAAATTATACTTGATAAGATAAAAAATTAAAGATATACATCTGAGGCTGATAAGGCGCATTCAATTTGTCTCTGTGGATAAGTTATAGTCCATTACATGGAAACATTTTCACATAGTAGATAACTTATTGATTAGATAAAGGTGTTTAAAAAACCTGATCAAAATCCAGACATACATTTTACAAGTACACCAGTATATACGTATGTATATATATATATATATATATATATATCTATATATATATATCTATGGCCTGGAAATCTAACATAAATTTTATCTAGAATAGTTTTATTGCTGATCGAAATAATTAATAAAGCAAATGTGTTTTTTTTTTTTTTAGGATGCCAGCCATCCTGGATGGAGAAGAAGAAATGAGAAGATGGCTTGATTTTGGGGAGGTGAAGTCTCTGGATGCCATCAAGCTGCTTCAGCCAAAAGACATCCTGACCTTTCACCCCGTGTCTTCTTTTGTCAACAACTCGCGCAACAACTCCCCAGAGTGCCTTCAACCTGTGGATCTGAACAGCAAAAAGGTGCTTAGAACCAACCAACCATAGTCATTCCAGTGTATCTTAACAAACATAAGACTATATATTTTAACACTAAATTCATTTTTGTTATTATTAACTAAAAAACATTAACAAATATCATCCAGAGGGACATATACTAAAACATTAATGACTATTCTATTGGGAATATAATTCTGTTTCTCGAAAAATCTACACTGTACTGACCTTGTAAATCAGATGTTTGCCAATCCTTGTTTTAAATCACAGTTCTCTGTCATTAAACAATTTCTAGGTAGGTTATTGAGTGTATGAACTCCATCCACATTATCGAAGAAGAATGGATGTGCTGTGGCTTGTGCTCCAGTGCACTTTTTCCAATTTCTGTGACAATCTGTGGCCATCTGGTGGTGCTTATCTACTCAATTTTAAAGACGACGCAGCCATCTAGTTGGAAAATCTAGAGCACTTCATGCTTTCCTCTGCTCACACAAGGAATAGCATCATTGTTCTTTAATGGAAGCCTAAACCCATTTGATGATCTATGGACTTAAGACACCAGAGCCAACAAATGTAGACGGACTTAAGGCTGGCCTTTTACCGGAGCAGAATGCTGACTGCGTCCATGCAGTGCCTCACCAATGCAGTAATTCATAGTCACAAAGAGCTCAAATTACCTGAACAGTACACATACGTTTTTTGCCTACATGCATATTTTTTGAAATACATTTTTACTGGAGTTATATATTTTTATTTTATTAGTAGGTTTATTTGTTTGCCAGAATAATCTCAAAATAAAATGTACACCTACTGTGTATCCATTTTACTTTCATTGAGATACTGTGGTTGGATGACTAAAGTTTTCTTCTGACCAACTAACTCTTGGTTTTTTCAGGAGCCTAAAGCCTCGGCAAGCAGTAAGATGATGCTGAGCTGGCTGTCAAACAGCAGCCCTTCAAAAAGAAAAGAACCTGATACAAAGGAGAGCAAAGAGAAAGACAGCAAGGCTAAGACTCAAAGCAAACCTGTTGGAGGACTTCAGCTGTGGCTCCAGGGAGCCAATAAGAAACCAAGAACAAAGTGACCATATGAACTGACAATGAGAAGGAAATCATTCCACCTTTATTTTTTCTGCTTTAACTGTTATTCAGTTGTAACATTTTAATATTTGTTTGTACTTGAATTATTTCTGAATATTTCTGGAAATGTAATAAATAAATAAAAACAGGCCCCAAAAATCTGTTTGCTTAATTCAAGATTTTTATTACCCATATTACTTGAAACGTAAAGACATTTTGAAACAATGTAGATGTGCATTACCATGTTATAATAATGATGAATGCCAAATACTCCCATGTTTCTTTTTAGAGTCTTTCAGAGTTACAGTATGTGTTATTTCAGACTATATTCAATCTCTAGCTCTCAGTATAATACATACCAACAGTTAACGATCCAATCAGTTAAAATAAACGAGAAGCACTTATACCATTAGCCACAAGTTGGCAAAGTCGGATATGGAGATTTACAACAGCTTTGTTTTTTTCTTTTTTGCCTTCCCTAAATCATGATTGAAAGAATTGCAATTATACACAAATTCTTGTAAAATAAACATGTCTGCTAATAGAGGTTATTTCAGAAAAGCTCTTCTTTAGGTCCATCTGGTAGACTGTATATATTGATTCAATCAGTTCCCATGTTAAATGGTCTATGAACAGCAAACGACTACAAGATGAACCTTCATTTTCCTGGCAGAACCATGGTTTTACACCAAAAGTCCCAACCTGAGCAATTATTACTTTAATTGTGACTCAAAAGTGAGTCGTCTCCATAAATTGAAGCTACAGGGTATGACAGCATGATGTTGAAGCGGAAAAAAAGAAAACTACATACTTGCCAGATGGACTAATCTTACTTGATTCTTAACCAGCCAATTTTTAAGAATTAGCCACCATCATCCTCTAATCTACTTGTTAACCGTCACACAAAAGCACCACTGAAGTAGGAACATTTCTTTCATGTAATTTAGGTTGTATACCATGGTAACAAGTATTTAAAGTAAAATATGAAGCAGCAGTATTTCCTCTGTTCGTGCAGCAGTGGTGGACTGACAGAGAAAATAACCACCAAAATTACAGACAATTTTGATTAAAAAAACAAACAAAAAAACATTTGTCTAATCTAAGTCAGAAGTTCAAAATACAGAAGTAATGCTTTGATTTCCCACTTGAAGTATCAAAATACAAGCAGTCAGGAGCACACTGGGAGTGAAAGTGAAGAAATACGAGTGAAACAGAAGGAAATTTAGCCCCAACCACAATGGACCAGTAAGAGGACAAAGACTGGGAAAAAGTAGCATCCGACAAATAAACACCTTATTCTTTCCTCAAAGTGTTCTTTGGACTAAAAGACTATTTGATAGAAAATGTATCTTCATATTAATATATATTATAAGGAGGTGTATGCAGCATGTTTGTATGTAGTAATATACTCTTATGAGTGGGATGCTGTTTGTATGTTGGATGTTGGGGCATAACACAGTGGGGCCACGGGAAAGGGGATAAATAGACAAGGCAAGACAGGGTGATGCGGGCGATGACAAGCCCCTGATGATCCTCAGAGTCCTCAGCAGCTGCACGGCTCTGCTGAAGTCTTGGCTCGTTCGTTCCTGTCCAGCTTTATTGGCTCGGGGAACTCGTTGTACAGCTCCACTTCTGTCTCCTGAGATCAGACAGAACCAGAGTGAGAGAAGGGAACTCCATTAACGAACGTAAAAAAAAAATTAAAAAAAGAACAACCTAGTTAAAAATGTACAGTCATTAGCATTTCAGAGTTTGACAGACAGCTGGAGTTCTTTTACAGGTACCTGTTTAAGAGCATTGCGTGCAATGGTCTGGAAGGCCTGCTCCACGTTGATTGCCTCCTTGGCGCTGGTTTCAAAATACGGGATGTTGTTCTTGCTCTGACACCAAGCTTGTGCTCGTTTGGTTGTTACCTAAAAACACAAAGGAGCTCAAATGATCAGATATTAAGCTTGAACAGACTATAGGAACACTGGAAGTTTAATCTTTATCTGATCAGTGAATATTCTTCAGTGTAGTTAGAGGAACTAAACATCTGTTGCATACTTTGCATAATGGTTACTTTAGTACCCAATCCTCCCAAATAAAAAAAATGATGAGTTTTTTGTCAGGGCATCCTTCTCTTACTGTCCATATGAATGGGCCCAGGAGAGACTTGAGCAGCTATCAGAAAGACCGATATCATTCTGTGATTTTGAAGTTTTTAACCTTAATCAATCATGGAACGAGCCAGATTTGTAAAAGAATTGTGGGTGTATTTTGGACATCTTTGCGTTTACCAAAAGGTCAACAGAAATTGACCATGAATCTTTGGGAGGAGCATTTCTAGCCACAGCCAGACTTTTACTCCAAGATCATTGTAAAAAACATGTAACTTTTATCAGGAATTATGGTTTTGAAATATTACAAACAGATTTAAAAAAAACATCACTTCACAACCTGTCTGTTCTCCAGGTCAATCTTGTTTCCCAGCACCACAAAGGGGAAGTTCTCAGGGTCTCGTGGGCTAGCCTGAATCAAGAACTCATCCCTCCAGCTGTCTAAGGTCTTAAAGGTGTTGGGTGCAGTCACATCAAACACCAGAACACAGCAGTCTGCTCCCCGGTAGAAAGCCACGCCTAAGGACTGGAACCGCTCCTGACCTGCCGTATCCCAAATCTGAAATAAAGAACCATTTAAATTTATTCTAATACAAAAATGTAAGAATTTGATATTTGACTTGAACTCAAGAATTATAATGTGGTTTGGCATCTTCTAAACATTTTTATACACCAAACAACTATTACGTGTAGAGAGTAGCTCCAATACCTGCATTGTAACAAGTCTGTCATCTACCATAACTTCTTTTGTCAGGAAATCGGCACCAATTGTGGCTTTGTACTGGTTGCTGAACTTCTTATTTACATACTGGTTCATTAATGAGGTCTTCCCAACTCTACAATAACCAAAATGGCAGAAAAATACTCAGCACATGTTAACAGAAACAGAGGAGAAAAAAAAAGAAAATCAGGGATCATTGAAGCATTGATGTGGCTTTTTTTACTTGAGGAGGTAATTATTCTGTGACAAACACTTACCCAGAGTCTCCGAGGATGATGACTTTGAGTAGAACTTTCTTCCTTGATGTCATTTTTTCCACAGCTTTAAGTGAAAAACAAAAAACATCTGGATTGTTAATGAAAAGTATGCAAAGCCATACGTTTTCCCACTAGTGACACCTAGAGAATCAGAGTGTCTCCATCACTTCTCCAGACTAATATACTGGCGTTCCTTAAATGAGGATGGCAAGACTTATGTTAAAAATAAATCAAAGCTAAAAATAGTTTTGTTCTCCCTTCTATTAATTTCACTCTTACATAAACCTAGAAAATCTAAAATCCCATAACTTTAGGGACTTTTAAGACTGAGAAGAAACCCCGAGCATGAAAACTGCTCAAATTAGGGCTGACCAATCTTAGAAAATCTTACAATGGCGTTAACATTGGTAAACATTGTGATGATGAGAAAACTTGACATTGTTCTCATTTGTGGTTCCTACACTCTGTGATCTTAGGCATTTAGGGCAATGTCTTTTGGCTATGGTGTGAGCATCTTCTGCCAAGAGGCTCTGTTCAACTGGCTAAATATTAAACCAGCAAGCTCCTCACATATGAGCCAAAAACTCCCTTTCTATGCAGTTATGGCCCACAACGATTTTGTGATAATGATACGGCTGTATGGGTCTAACTTGAATAAAGGCTTATTCAAGGTCAAGTTATTGACTGGACTGGAAACACAACAAAATGGTTAACGCAGGATTGGTGCAGAAATACAGTGACTTATTACAAAATTAAGGTTGCTATTATTTGCAAAAGTTGATACATAATTAATTAAATTAAATTTGTGGTGGAGGGTGATAGTTTGTTTCCCTATCAACGGTCTGAAGAAATAAGGTAAACCGTAGGATCTTCATTAAGGCCAGATTAAATAACAAAACAAAATGAAAAGTGGAACAAAATACTAAACCTAATGTACAAAAATCCACAGCTCTACAAAACACCAGCCGTTATATGATGAAGAGCAGTTAAAAGTCACTTGAGTTTAATGAGAAACATTTTTCTCTAATTTGTCCAGTTCATAGAAAACAAAAGAAGCAGTATGGACCTACAGAAACCAAAAATAGATATCCACCATGAATATTCAGATTAATGTAACTTTAAAAATTAGAGCAGGTCATCAGTGTGGATATGACTAAAAGCAATGCAACGATTAAATTAAAAGGTTGCTGCTGTTAGAGACCAAAAATCATGCAAGATGCAAAAACAGCATAACAGCTACACAAAATTGTGTATAGAAAATGTAAGGAAACATGAAAAGAAGAGCTATAAACGATCATCTCATTTAGCTTGAAAGGCTTTTAAAGGTCAGAGCAAAATATTTTAATCATTTTTTTTACTTTGTAACAAACAGAAAGTCTCATATATCCCGGATCAGGAAGACATCATTAAGGACATCTGACATCGGTCTAGCCAGTTGCGCAATAATATGCTCATCATAAAGCTGTAATGCTCAAAGTCCAAACTTATAAAGGGGGATTTAAAACTACCACAGCGATCAGGTGATGCAGTGAACAAGCCAAAACTGGAAGGACCAAAAGATTTCAACAAACCATATCTTAAAATTTGATGTCCTTAAGTTATAAATGAACAAATAGCCACTCACGGCCCGCAGGCAGAACTAGCATGAGAGCTATCTGTACAGCTCGCATAATCTGAACCCCATGACACTGTGTCAGGGAATGATCACATGGTTTTAAACACACGACCTAACGGAACTATGACTTGCAGGCTGTGTTGATATTAAAAGGGTAATAACTAGAACAAAATATGTTACTGATATTAATGCCAAATAACCTTTGCTATTCTATTCGTTTTGTTTTTGTGCTTATAAACTGTCATTAAACTGCGGACAATACGAAAGAAAAGTAAACTTCCACTTTCAGATAGTTAGAAAACTAAAACAAACACAGCTGACTTGAACATAAGAAAATAAAGGAAGACAACTTAGACATTTTATCCCATTTCAAAAAAAACATCCGCTTGGAGCCATTTTTTGGTCGATCGTACAACAAAACAACCCTCTCGTAAACAATTCGGTAACGCTGGCTATAACAGGGGAAGGTTAATATTTAGGACAATTATTTAAGACAACAAAGGTATATTGTTACTCACAAACAGATTAGTTACTACAAACCAACCTCGACGAAGACCTTTGAGATTTAAAGGAAAGGAATAAAAAAAAATAAAGGTGGACCTTTTTCCTCCGCCTCTGATGGAAGAGCTAGCTTAACGCGCAAGACGGCTAAAAGCTCCGAGAAATATTTCAGAAAAAACAGGCGTTTAGAAAGACGACAGCTCTCCGAAAGTTACGTTCTACACTAAGCCTACCTGTGAAAATAAATAATGTAAATGTATGAGTAAAATTACTAAATATGGCGGGCGGTTTAGACACTCACTTTTCCTGTCAGGCTAAGCGGCTAGCTGCTAGCTGAACGGAGATCTCTTTTCACTTCCTCCAAAACAAGCTACGCTCGTGAGGACCGACGTCACGCGCTGGTCACGCCTTGTTGCACTAGCACCAATAGAGATGTTACTTGCAAATCATACACTGCGCGAGCCTTAGTTGTTATGTCCACAAAAATGGGTGGGCATAGGAACTTTTGAATTTCAAGTAAATGAAAATAAATCACTAATTTATCTCCGTGAAACGTATAGGAGAAGGGAAATGGTTATATCTTAAAACAATTACATTAAAATATTTCCAAACATAGTTCTCCACAAAATTACTCTACAAACATAATTGTACAGTTATTTCCTGTTCGCCTTACACAATTTTACTATTAAAAAAACAAAAAACAAAAAAAACAAATTATCCTTAGAAACAGTTCCCTTTATTCGAAATAATGGATGGACAGGAAAAAATATTTTGTGTATTATAGACTTTCTATCTTTAGCTGAAAGTAAAACTTTTTCTGTCACCCAGTACATGTTTGTCAGTTTTTCTTGCTCTTGGCGAAATAAAAGTTGTCCTTCATTGTAGTTTCGTGTTAAGGCTTCCAAATCTAGTCAGAGATATTTCTTGGTGGTGGGTGGTACAAGACAGCTTCATGAGAAAAATATCAAATAGCGATCTTTATCCAAAACAGTAGAGAACATGAATTTAAATAAATAGATCCCATTAAGAGTATGACATAAGAAACAGCTTACCTGACTATACTCAATATTAATAAACTCAAAATAAATTTATTTAATACGAATTAAGAATACTTATCCATCGAGAATATTCCCTGACTTAGGTTATACATTGAACCGAATGTATGTAGATTTTATAACTTAAAGCACTAATATTTCATAACAGCAAATTTTCCTCTTAAACTCTGGAATCAACTACAAAAATGGTTTGGTCAAAAAATAATCTGTGAATCGTTTTTCTGAAGTTGATGTTTTATATGGTATTCCTTTGTATTCGACAATAATATAAACAGCCAGCTGATAAATTCAGCTTATGTAATGGCAAGACGTTACATTTTTAAGGCTACATTTCTAAAATCCATGCTTTCTATAACAAATTTAAACCATACTGCAATTCTCTAAGTTATATGAAAATAAAATGGGGAAGTAAGCTTTTAAACCAGACTGAGCACTTTGTCTGCTGTCTCTCTCAAGCAAACTGACTGCTAAATGATTTTCTCGTGCTCCATTTTGCACAGCCGTTGTAATGACTGTGCAATAATTGCACATGTCTGGTATCCAGATTGCATCCTTTTATTATTTGTACAAGAATTTTGAAGTGACAGTTTGAATATAAAATATACATTCTCAATAGTTTGCCGAAAACCGGGATCGAAGTGGGGACCTTTGGATCTTGAGTACAACGCTCCCCTATTGCCAAGATAAAGAACAAAATGAACTCTCTCTCTATAGTCTTCTCAGAAATTATTAAACATGCTTTATTGTACACAAAAATAATATCTTGAGAAGGTTCCTAACTATCTTCTTTTGTGGACTGGTAATCAGCTTTTTGGTTCTGCCAGCTGATAACACAATCCATTCCTGTCCTACTATGTTCTCATGGCCTATGGCAAAATATTTTATCAAGTATCTCAAAAAGCTAAAACATACACAAAACTTAAATTTACACCTTGCTTTAATGATTCAATTAAATTCAATTAAACTTTATTGATTAGCGAACGGAAATTCAGTTTGACCAGGTAACCCTGACAAAACAGTGAACTGGAGCACAGAGAAGGAGGATTCTGTTGCCTGGGGCAGGTCAGTTTGATGGTCAGATACCAGTGGAAGCAAAAGACCAAATTCTTGAGAGCCATTCATCATCATCCATAACCTTTTGGCTTTCGGATTGTTGTTTGGACATTTTCTGTAATGACAGATGAGCAAGTTTATTCAGACTACATTTATATCAGAGGTGTGTAGAGTACCCTAAAATTGTATGTAGATAAGAGTGGCACCATTTGGAAAAAACAAAACACACACACACATGCCCTTACACACATATAAAAGTTGGAGTACATAAAAATTATTTCATTACAAGTAAAACAGCATCTGGTACTTAAGTACTGAGTGACCAAGTAATTGTGGCAGATTTTAATAATTAAAAAAAATATGTAAAGATAACCAAAATATGCAGTTATGTGCAAATTCTGTTGTTTCAAACAATAAGTTTGAAGAAATACACACACACACACACACACACATGGGATTCTTTATAAATAAGATAGATTCTATTAAAAATAAGATAATTAGCACTCCTCCAAACATGATTGGTTTATCTACAGAAGGTGACGCTGCATCTGAGGTAACTGTAGAACCTGAACCTAGTTTTGACTGTTTTGATCCAGTTGAACTCTCAGAGTTAGCAAAACTAATATCTTCATCCAAG